>JAABKJ010001521.1:0-30397 GCA_011634705.1 Andricus grossulariae
ACAAAGATCAACCAACACATTCTAAACTCCGTGAAAGGAAAACAGTACTAAAAATTCAGCCACACCGCACGTGTAAATGCAAAGGTCTTTCGTTATTCGTGGTGCTCGCCTTTGGAATAAACTACCTATAAGCATTAGGAATGCGCCTTCACAGTTTCACTTCAGAAAAATCCTGTTTGGTTACTTATTTAACACTTCAAATCCTACCCTTGGAATTACACATCGGTAACACTTAAATCCTTGAGTTTAAAACATATATAAGCTTGCAAATGAATGTATTTACTCTTAAGCATGTATAGTTGCATATGTACACTTACGGTATTATTGGTAACAGACCGCATTTAATTATGTGTATTTTAGTTTATTTCTGTACTTCTGTTAAATACATATTTTTTATTTTAATCGTTATATCGATCACCGTCACTTTTTAACTGTAATATGTATCACCTGTTCCTTATAGGGCTATCTAGCCCTAGGAAATTTTCATGAATAAATACAAATACAAATGTGTAGATGTTCTTTGTGGACAGAATATGTCTCTCAAGACATCTCTCATAGCCGAAAATGGTGGGCCTCCTTGGGTTACCATTCCATGGCATCCTTCGTGTAGAGTTTTAGAGTTCATTCTAATTTGCGTCATTTTGGGTTTCTTAGCATCTACATCCTTTTTCATATTGTCTTCAGCATTATGTTTTCGCAGTCTATGTTTAATTTTTATTAAATGGAATAATCGAAATTATTAATAAAATAAAATGTACTGTTTTTGTTTCGAACAATACAATAAAATAATTTGTACTGTGTGTACAAAATTAGCGAAATAGTGGTTGGTGGATTTAGCTTTAATGCCCAAAATAATGGAATTCAACTAATTGAAAATATATAATTTGTGACTGAAATATTAACCAAAGATAAATCATAATAATTTAGAACTGTGATATTAACAAAATATGAAAAAATTTCTGATTACATTCAAAATACATCCAATTTATAAACTTCATTCCTAATAAGAAATTTTATAATTTTTTATAGAATCAATAAATTCCCCGGCGAGGGCCACCATTGTGGGCCAAAACGTTTGGTTCAATTATCAACTAATTGCATTCAACTTTTTTACACCTGATGCCAAATCTACCGACAAATAATTTTCAATTTTTTTGTCGAGGGTCACCATAATTCCTAACTTATTAAAAGACATTTTTTCGCAAGGATTATTGAAATTTAATGCTTTTTTAGTAGCTTGAATCATTTTTAAACATAGGGGAGAAGCGGGTAAAGCGGCGCGGCGGAAAATGGGGCGCGGTGGATTAAAAAAAATCTACCTATTATTAACGAGTGAGGTTTGGTTCAGTATATGCAATTATTAATGCAATATTAGTTGAAATAGTTGAAAAATTTGTTTTGTGTGTATCTCGCCTATTATGACAGCTTCGAAAAAATCATTGAAGCGTACACTGTTTTGGTCCTAATGTATTAAAACTTTGTTAATATTGATCTTCTGACTATTCTAAAGGATGTCATGTGCCACAAATACGTGAAGTTAATTAATGTTCGCAAATAAAAGACTTATTTTAATGCTTTACACAAGCCGGTAATGTGACGCGGACAGCCACTTTAATGGTAAAATGTAAAAATGTTGAATATTGTACACAGTTAAAAATTTCGGTTGGAAACTTCCAATAAATGTATTGGAAGTTTATTTCCGAAACCTAAGGTAATGCTACAATACATAATGTTGTAGTTTCCAAATTCTGATATTGGTATGGTACCTTACATGTATTAGAATTTAACGATAAAAGTCCAGTAGCTACTAACACTTCTTTGCGGCTGGATATATAAAGCGTGCGTATTCATGGAATTCAAGGAATTCACGGAATTTGCAGAATTCATGGAATTCATGGAATTCATGAAATACAAGGAATTCGTGGAATTCATGAAATTCAAGAAATTCAAGGAATGCACGAAATTCAAAGAATTCATGGAAATTAAGGAATTCGTGGAATTCATGAAAATCACGTAATTGATTGGATTTTTGAAATTCATGGAATTCGAGGAATTGACGGAATTCGAGGATATCAAGGAATTCACGCAACTCACGGAATGTACGGAATTCATGAAATTCACGTATTTCATGGAATTCATGGCATTCAAGGAATTCAAGGAATTCGTGCAATTCATTGAATTCACGAAATTCAAGGAATTCATTGAATTCACAAAATTCAAGGAATTCATGGAAATTAGGGAATTCTTGGAATTCATGGAAATCACGAAATTAATTGAATTCTCGAAATTCATGTTAATTCAAGGAATTGACGGGATTCAAGGATATCATATATTCATGGAATTGACAGAAGTAATGGAATTCAAGGAATTTATGGGGTTGAAGGAATTCATGGAATTCAATGAATTCACAGAATTTAAGGAATTCATGGAATTTAATTAATTTACGGAATTCAAGGATTTTATGATATTTAATGAGTTCACGGAATAAATCAGTGAATTTCGTGAGTTCCTTGAATTTCATAAATTCAGTGAATTCCATAAATTCCGTGAATTCGGTAAAGTCCGTGAATTCCATTCATTCTGTAACTATCGTGAATTCAGTAACTATCGTGAATTCCATGAATTCCCTCAATTTCATGAATTTCTTGAATTCCATGAATTCTTTAAATTCCATGAATTCAGTGAATTCCATCAATTATGTGAATTTCGTGAAATCTGTGAATTTGGTAAATTCTGTAAAGTCTGTGAATTTCGTAAATTTCATGAACTCGGTGAATGCCGTGAATTCTGTGTATTTAATGAATTCCTTGAATTCCGTGAATTCTGTGAATTCCACGAATTTCTTGATTTCCTTGAATTCCGTAAATTCCACGAATTCCGCGAATTCCGTGAATTCGCGGAATTCCATCAATTCCATGAATTCCGAGAATTCATTGAATTCCGTGAATTCAATAAATTCCGTGAATTCCATCAATTACGCGAATTCCTTCCATTCCATGAATTCCGTGAATTTCGCAAATTCCTTGAATTCATTGAATTCCGTGAATTTCATAAAGTTCGTGAATTCCTTAAATTCCGCAAATTCTGTGAATTCCATGAATTCCAAGAATTCCTTGTGCACTCATAAGCGTTACAATACATGTATTGCAATTTCGTCTTTCCAATACCGTGTTTGCAATTTTACCTTACGCTTGTATTGTAGAAGTTTTCGAGAATTCCAAACATTTTCGACGGTGTATGTTCACAGCTTTGGGTCGTACTCACTCCTAAAATAGCACCTCAAATTTATCTTTTCAAACTGCAAATGAATATATAAATCTGATTTTACTGAAATTGTGCGTTCGATTCTAAGAAAATTATTTTTGATTTGCACACAGATAAAATTAATATTGCGCGCCGCATTACCCGACTGGCAGGGTAAGTTGACCCACGTGGATTTTATAGGAATTTTTAATAATTAGGTATTTTGATTGATAGAGATTCAATTTTTCATATGAATAAAGCACAGCTCAGATATTAGTCAGATATTAGATATTAACTTTATACTTTGGCCCTTTATACTCTTTATACTCTGGACCAATTTTACGTGAAGAGGAAATTATCTTTTTGATTTGTGTAGAATTTTACTTTACGAAGTTTAATTCTAGAGGGTGACACAAAATCAACTTTAATTCAATTTAGAGTCTAAGAGATATTAATTATTAAATTATTTCAGTTTAGATGTTGAAAAATTAAAATTTCAAAAATTAAAATAATAATTTTTCAAACATTTGTTTTGCTTCTACAAGTAAATGAAATAAAACATTCTTGCAGAAGTGTATTAAGTTGTAGGAATGTTGCTCTTGTCAAGCTTTTTAATATTCAAATGCAATTACTAATTGATGGAAAAATACTTATGTTAAAAATATAAGTATTCTTATAAATATTATATTATAATTTAAATGCTTTTATTCACACAGAAAAATATAAGTAAACCGTCTATCATTCGAAAATCTTTGCTCCAGGTATACATATCTACATTATTCATATTGTGAAATATGGAGAAACATATCAGTTGACATACGCAAATATAAATCAACTGCCAACACTTGCACACAGAAATTAAAAAAAAATTAATCTAATAAAGAATTATATTTCTTGTGTAAATCAACTTCTGCAAACATAGAGATGTGATAAAAAAATGGTTTCAAATTACGCAATTACTGTTTATTCTCTTTACCCGATAAAAGTAGAAAACATGTTCATAACTTATCATATAATATAAATGATCAAGAAAAATGTAAATTGTCAATAACATCGTTCACGAAGTTTTGATATTATATTTGATGAAAATTTTGATATTTTTCAGGTATTACGGAAGTTTCCGTAATAATCCGGCCATTTATAGCGCTGGGGTTAGTATTACGGAATTTTCCGTACCACTAGTCATGGACGAACTGGAAAAGGGTTGCTCTTACGGAATATTCCGTAACGGTAGATATTTTTTCATTTGTTAATTATATTTGTCTCAATCCTATGGGATAACATGTAGGGAACAAAGGGTACTTTTTGTAACGCTCATGTGGTACTTTTTTTGCGCTTAAAGGGTAACATATTCAGGATAAATTCATAAGACTTGAAAAAAATTTAAGTTAAATTCCAAAGAATTGAAATCATTAGGAAACAATTCGAAAATATGAAAAAAACGTTATTGAATTCAGTGGAATGAGCTTAGAAAAATTCAAGGGAAATCAAAGAATTTGATCAAATGCCAACGAATTAAAGACGAGGTTAAGAGACTTCAAGATCAATTAAATGAAATTTTCAAAAAAATTTCAAAATCCATTGAATTAAATAAAATTGATTGAATTTAGAATAATTCAAGTAAATAAAAAAAAATTCAAGAGAATTCCAAAGAATTAAAAAAAAATTCAGCTTGAATTCCAAAAAAACTTCAAATTTCTACAAATCTTTGAAACCCTACTAATTTCTAACCACATAAGTGACTAATGCTTATGAAACTGTTCCAGTTCAATTTAAAAGAATTCAAATGAATGGGAAAAAACTCAAAAATCTAAAAAATTCCATTCATTACAATAATATTTGAGTAAATTTAAAGAAATTCAAGGGAAATTAGAAGAAATCAATAAAATTCATGTAAAAATTAAACTGAATATAAGAAACAATCAAGTGAATTCAGAACAATTAAATCATATAAAAAAATTTATTGAATTGGGTAAGTATGAAATGAGCTTAGAAAAATTAAAGAAAATTTAAAAGAATTTGATGAAATCCCTAAGAATTTAAGGTGAGTTTTGAAAACTCCAAGATGAATTTTAAAAAAAGGTTAGAAAACCTTAAAAATCCATTAAATTGAGTGAAATTTAGAGGAATTCGAAAGAATTGTAAGGAATTCAGTATAAATTAATAAGAATTCAGGGCAAATTCCAAGCGAATAGCAAAAAGTATTTAAAAATATTTTCAAATCTTAGGAACTTTACAAAATTGTAATAAAATTTTTTTATTGCTTTTGAAATCCATTTAAATCATTGAATAATCATGCAATTTTTTTCAAATTCCTCAAAAGTATTAAAACCTTTGCAAATCCCTTCAAACTGTTTAAATCTACTGAAAAAGCCTCGGAATATTTTTCATTATCCTAAAATGTTCAGTCTTTGAAAATTTCTTCAAACTATTGAAATAAATAAAAAATTTCATGAAATTGTTTGAAATTTCCTTGAAAATTTAAAATCCTTTGATGCCTTTTGAAGTCCCTTGAAAATTTTTAAAGCCGTTAAAAACACCTGAAAATATTTTTCAATGCACTAAAATATTGCAAATCCTTGGAAATCGTTTGAAATCATTTACATTTTTTAAAGCTCTTGAAAATGCCAAGGCATTTGAAAAAATATCTTGAAATATTTCACATCCTTTGATCATCTCAATAGTTGATCCTCAGGATGACTTTATTAAAAGCATTGCAAAATTAGATAAATCCATAGAATGAAGTGGAATTGAGTTAATTCAGAAGAATATAAGAGAATTAAAAAAAAATCAAAAGAGTTCCAAAGAATTAAAAGAATTCAGGATAAATTAGTAAGAATTTAGAGCGAATTCCAAAAAAATAATCTCAATTATCTTCCAATCTTTGAAACCCTACGAAAAACCTCAATTCTCTCGAATAATTTCTTTAAGATCCGCTAAAATATTATCAAATCCCGTTTAATTCTATTAAATCTCGGGATATTTATTGCAATACTGTAAAATTTATAAAAATACTTTAAGAGCTTTAGAAACCCCTTACAATCATTGAAATCCTCGGAAACCTTATCAAATATTCTGAAATCTTTTGGAATATTTTATAACCTTATGTTTCCTGTAAATAATTCTTTGCAACCCTGCGAAATTCCCTAAAATATTTAAAATTCTTTGAAATCTTTCAAGATCCCTTGACACTCTTAAAAGCTCTTCAACATTCCATAGAAGTTTCAAATATACCCTACAACTTAAACATTTTTTAGAGATTATTGAAATACATTAAAAATTACTCGGAATCTTCAAAGAATACCCTGAGATATTTCAAAATAATTCAAGACAATTCAGAAATAGGTAAAGACAAAAGAACATTAAAAGAAAGAAAAGTGACTATAGTGACTTTATCTTAATTTTCGAATATTTTTTATTAATTCCTCAATATATATTAAAATTATAAAATTATAAATATAAATTGTGCAATTTATATTCGTCAATATTAATTTTCCACAATAAAACAATCTCTCTAAAACGTAAAAAATTATATAAAGTGTGACATCAGTTTAAAACATTTTAGTAAATACATTTTTTTCTTCGAAAGCGACTTATGAAAGATAAATATCGCAGAAGGACAAACTTGATGCCTAAAATCCATTACATAGCGACTATAGCATATATGTATATGACACAATGAAGTATTAGCATATTCTTTAATTACACTGATAAGCAAATGCTTCATTAATAAGGTAATCAGTTTTTCCTCTACTTGGAAAAAATGAAGATCGTTTATACTTTTGTCTTCACATTGGTGGTCATCTTTAATTATATTGGTGAATATAATAATAATTATAATATGTCTATAATCGCCCGTACATTTTCAAGCTTTCCGCAAATAACAGTTTGTCTAATTCAATCCGCATTCTATGCCAATTACTATTTTAGATAAACGAGATGAACGTTCTTTAGTGCCTTTTATTTAATTTGCAAAATTATTAACTCGATAACTTATATTTTTTCGAGGGTTTACTCTCTAGTCTTTTTGATATACGAAATTAGAAACAGATCTTTCATCTTATATTTTATTTGCTATTTGAACATTCATTTGCATTTTTATCCTCTGTCGTGGCAAACATTTTGCAACGTCGCAGTATGTAAGACAGCCATCTACTTGAAGCTTTTGGATGCATCTGCTTCCGTATGATCTTGGTTTTACTTAAGTGGATTTAATAAAAAAAAAACCAGTTGAATTATATTTTGTTTAAATGAACCTTTTTTTCATTCTTTTATTTTTCCTTAGATTTCAGACTAAATTTATAATTTGCATTTTATTTCAATTAACAATAGCTCATTTTTAGGGCTTTGTAGGAAATCTCTGACCTCGCCTAAAAAAATATTCAAGCTAGAACCATCAGTTTCTCTATTCGTCCTATAAATTCACCACTGAAGCGGTAAAAAAAAAACAAAGTTTGAATTTTGTTTCGGATAATGGGTCATTTTGTGAGGTTCCCAAAAAAACTGAATACGTACTTTTTCATTTTTACGAATATGAGACTAGGAGGCGTATATTTCAATAAAACGAGAGAAAATTACGCAGGATTCTTAAAGTTATTCCCCGAATTTGGCGAATGCATTGATTGCTGATTTTTGGACCCATTCCAGAATTTTCAAAAAACCACCCTCCAAACAAGGATCCAGTAATTAGCGGTATATTGGTCGTAAGCATTATGTTTAGCTATTTTTTTTTTATTACCGATAATTTTCAATGATCAAAAAAAAAGTTTGATGCATCTTAGAAATAATTGTTAAATATTTAAACAATTTTTAGTTTTTCAGAAAATTAGTTTTTTCATTATTTCATCAAAAAATATCGGTACGCTTACATCACGACAAGATAAACTATTGAGGCAGTTGGGTGTATCGAAAAAATTAATTACCAAATAATGTTTGTATGTGATCGGGGGTGAACCGCAAAAGTTATACATTATGATAATATAATTGTGTATGCTGTATAGACTTCACTAAATATTATCTTATAGTTCGCATACTAAAGCTTTGACAATTTTCTGCAGGCCGGATTTAAAAGTGTATAGTCCGAAATCAGCAAATGCGCAAGAGAAAAATTAACTTCATTTTCTAAAGCAATTGTTCTCATAAGCAAATCCAACTATTTTTGGTAGAAAGTTAGCTCTTTTTGATTGAAAATTCGACTACTATATTTTTCTTACAGAATTAATTTTTGTAGTCAAAAATTTTATTTTTTCATTGAAAATTAAAATTCGTGCTAAACTCAACAATTTTTTTTTAAAACCATGCTTTTTGGATTGAAAATTCAAATCTTTTGATAGAAAAGTTAATTATATGGATAAAAATTAATTTTGTTTTTGAACATTTACATTTTCCTGATGATAATTCACCACTTGGCTGATTTTTCTTCTTCTTTTACTAAATAAATTTTCTTGGTTAAAAATAAAACTTTTGTTGAAAGGTCGCTATTTTGGTCTCAAAATTAATCTCCTTTGGCCGAAATTACATTTTTTTTTTCATTTCAACTGCAATTGTTTGAAATTAGAATCTTTTTCAGATTGAAATATCAACTTTTCATTTGTTGTTCAGAATTTATCTTTTTGGTTAAACATTCAACTATTTGGTTAAAAGTTGAAATTCTTTGTGAAGAATTAATTTTTTTCGTTGAAGATTCATAATTTTGGTAGAAAATTTAACACTTTTGTTGAAAATTCTTTCTTTGATAAAAGGTTAGTTTTGTTGTTGAAATTTGAACTATTTGGTTAGAAATTCATTTTGTTGGTAGAAAATTAACCTTCCTGGATGCAAATTAATCTCTCTGGTCGAAAATTCAGCTAATTGTATAAAAATTTATCTGTTTCATTAAAAATTCATTTTCTTGCTTGAAAATAAATTATTTCACGTGAAAATTCATCTGTGCTTAAAAAGTAACATATTTTGTTGATTTTTTTCTTTTTTCTTGTAACTTAATTTTCTTAACTTAAAATCTACTTGTTTCATTTTTGATGGTAGTTCATATTTTTTAGTTTAAAATTTAACAATTTAGTTGAACATTCAACTATTCGGTTGAAAATTCATCCTTTTTGTTAAAAAAATCCACTAGTTGGTTAAAAATTCATCTATTTGTTTAAAAATTCAGTTTATTGGCGGAAAATTCTTCATGTCAGATGAAAGTTCTTCTCTTTGGTCAATTGAATTTTTCTTAGACGTTTGCAGTAAAAGTTTGATTATATCTTAGAATGAGTGTTTAGGCAATATAAATGTCATGAAAATGATCTCATGTTCGCACACTTAAGGTGCTTCAAACGAGTAGGTGTTTAGAATAATACAAAATACGGCTACAAGAATGAACTGTTGACGTAATATTTTCACCACATTATCTAAAAGCTTATAAGTTTGCATGTCTTGAGCCCTTTTTTCGAAAAATGATCGTGTTGTTATTTTTTTTGTTAATTGGAAGTTTGTTGATTTTTTTGCGTCTGGAAACGGGCAATGCGCTACTCTTTGTGTACTCATGGTGAACCGAAAAAAGGCGCTCACCGTTTTGAAGTGCGTTTTAATTAACAAGAAATATACATTCAATGAAATATAAATACAGATATACATATAGCCAATATATAATTGTGAAATTTTTCTGAAATATTTTGTAGTCGTATTTCGTATTATTCTAAAAACTGACTCGTTTGAATTTGAATTACAGTTTGAATCACAATTTTCGGTATTTCAAATTAGGTCCGCAAACATGAGATAATTTTGGATGAGGTCTATAATTGTTTAATTTCGCTACGCCCTATTGGGCAATATGAAAAATGAGAATGGTCGATTCCATTTGTTTTTTACAACATGTATCATGAACTAATTGGATTGAATCAAACATCAACATAATTGGTTCACTTTATTATTACTTGCTTAAATAATTTATAATTGTTTAACTTTAACTTTGAACTAAAATAAGGCAAGAAAGACTAATATACCGTAAAGTACTTGACCCTTGTTTAGAAGAAGGTTTTTGGGGAATTATGGAAGAGGGCTAAAAATTAAAAATCAATCCATACATGACCTAAACCTTGTCTGGTTGAAAAGAAATACGTATTCACTTTTTTGAGAATCTCACAAAATAAACCATTATCTCAAACGAAATTCGAACCTTAGTTTTTTTGTACCACCTTTGTGACCACTCATGATCAAAGAAAAATACTGGGAACCAGTATTTTAACCCCTAGGGAGAAAGGGGAAGGAATAGAGAAATTGAGGGGTGAAAAGACAAATCAACGATTACATGTGAGCTTTTGAAATCAATGGGCAAAGCATTAACAACTGTAAATTAGTGATTATTAATTATCTTTTGTTAAAGCTCCTTTGGTAACGTGTCTTATCGCAAACTAGTCAACAGAAAACTTGTTGATCTTATTTAGGCATCAGCAAACATTTTATTGTGCAGCATGGTTTTTAGTAGCTTTTCCAATGGATAAAACCAGAACTGGTCGCTGAAAAAAGCTGGTAAACGAACTCGACTTTTCTTTATTGTCCCTTGAAACGTGTGCTAAAGCGCCCTCCTATTTAATTAGTCTTTCAAAAGTTATCCGGTATACATACGATGACAGCGTCAGTCACAAAATTTAATAAAAATGTTTATTTTCTAGACCGCTATGCTGGGAGTTTTTCTTTTTATTTCATATTTTTCGGAGATCGCTTAAATTGAAGCCCTTGTCATTTAGAATTAAGATAAAGAATCAAGTTTAATATGTGACAATTTTCTTTGTTTGCTATCAGTAGTTGACAAATAACAAAATGGAGAATATTTGGTTTTATAGACCTTCATGTTGGAAGATTTTCTTTGCCTCCATTTTTTCGGAAATGGCCGTCTCTAGTACAAGATCAGCTATTGAGAGAAAGCTTTGATAAACTGATAATGTAAAATGGTGGTATTCAAGTAGAGTGATTTTTTAAGAGAGTAAAAATGTATCGCTTTTCTTTTAATTGACAGTGTAACATAGACAATTTTGTTTTTTATTTCACTTCCAGATACAAAAAAAAAACTCGACCAGTTCTCATCTATATTTTCTATCTATATTCTTAATACTGAACAAAATGACAAAATAATTATTCACTATCCCTTCTTTTTTAAACAAGGCGTAATTGTACTTCCTTTCTTTCATTAAAATGGAATGAAAATTACCATATTTGTCTGTAAGTGAAAGAGAATTCACAAACATGCTTATCGTTATATTTAAGTAAACAATTATAACCTCTAGTAGTTTTTTATTCTTAACACTTAGATTTCTTTTCTAAAGTTCGTTGCAACATTCAATAGACTCTTTCCGACAATTTGATACACCAAGTTAAGGATGATGTAATCTTGAGCTTTACACCTAGATCATCCCTAATCTTTCAAATCAAAATATATTCAGGGTAATTATATTCACCAATTTCTATGACCTCTTACAGAATTAAGTGCGCAGTCCGTACACTCTGATGCCTTAAGCCCACATAGTCCTGGTGGACCTATTTCTCCTGGAATACCTTCTCTCCCTGGCATACCTACTTCTCCTAGCAGATCTTCTTCTCCTGGCAGACCTTCTTCTCCTAGCAGACCATCTTCTCCTGGCAGACCTTCTTCTCCTGGCGGACCAATTCTTGTCAGATCGAGATCTCTTACTCCTGATGGCAAGCCCCCTTCTCCTGCCAGGTCTTGTGTTCTTGCGAAAATAAATCGGTTTGGGAAACTTCTACCTACTCCATACAATCACCTGCCATTATATGTAGAAATCCTAATTTATCCAAGAAGTGATCAGTTTCTAACGGAAAACTTGCACGGAGACTTTCGCTACATAGAACAAAACGAGCAGCTTCCTACAGTATCATATGAGTCTAATGGTGATATCATTGGAATTTTGGATCATGAGGGTATTTTCCATGGACTATATGACTTACATGGGAAACGGGTGAAAATAATAAAAAGACATAGTCACATTAGTGAAATGGGCCTAGGTGAAAGTCATGAATATCCTGATGGTGAGCTGCGTGTCGTAGGGTTAGGTCCAGTCGTGAAAGAAGAGTAAGGAGTAGTATCTCCGTAAGCAATGAGTGGTTCTGAGATTGTCCAAGAGTTGCTATTATTGCTATTATCTGTTACTATTACAGAATCAGTTTCGCACACATCTTGAAATATTGAATACCACTAGATTATTTTCTTATATTACTCTTGGATTTGCCAGTTCAACTTTCGTCAGTCTTCATGTATTGGAGATACCAATTCTTATTATTTCTGTGTGGATATTGTTAAAAGGTCAATCTAGTAGTAGCTAGGTCATCTGCGCAGTTAATGTATAGGCCATCTAGATGCCCCAAGAGTAAGTGTGCGCACAAGCGATAAAAGCCCGCGTTCCTGTTCAATTTGAATATCAATTATTTAATTTTTGCCTGACTGTGCAACAGCGATGCATCACTTGACTGTGCAGAAGACAAGAATTAGTCAACCTTACACTGTGAAAACTAGGAATCGTTTTGGGACTAAATCTAGTACTATAAAAGTTCACGCAACAAAACAATCTCGCTACAGTTTGATCATCAAAACTGATAAAAGAAGTTCGATTTTTGTGTTGAAATAAACTCGACTTAATGATCAACTAATGATCAACAAATGCTCAACTGAAGGTTGGCAGTACAGAACTAGATAATCAATAAAATACGAATCTTTCAGGCTAGCCAAAAGACATTCCATAAAATAGAAATCACCATTTGAAGATAATACAAAAGTCTACTTCTAAGCTGAAACGTTGCTGAATGTAGTCTAAAAAGGTTTGATCAGAAAAAATTATTTAATTTCGCAGAAGTAGATTTGTTCCTTCTGAAATATTGAGTTTCTAAATGCGGGTGAAAAATACTTCATTTAAAAAAAGCTGGCCAATTCAGAGTAAATTGTGGGAGAAAAATAATGAAATCTTCCATTTTTTACAAATACATTTTTGACGCAATGCGACCTTCGAGCCCTATGGCCATTTTTGATTTCAAAAAGTTATTAAAGTATTATATTTTAACGTCTAATTATTAGCTTTTTTCGATTTTTAACAATTTCGTATTTTTGGCCTACACCAGGCCCTACCTTTAACAATATTAATTTTGTATTTTTGTAGGTTTAAGGTCTGAGCTAATTACATTTTTTAAACCGTAATCATAAAAAAAAAAAAAAATTATCCCTAGAAATGTACGGAATAATTATGTACTTCAATATTCTATATGTTTTTAAAAACTTGACGCCGTTTTCATTTAACTTTTTTAGTTTAGAAAACTCTGGGTAAATGAAATACGGTTTTTTCTTTTGAAATTGTAATGACTAAAAATTTCAATAAATATATATGTACCTAGAAGTATAAGTTCCCATAGTTTTTTTTTTACTGTAATTTAATTCATTCCTTCATTGTATTATTTTGTATTTTTCGAGAAAAACGAGTTTAAACTTTATATCTTAATACTTTTCCTTGTCTTGAACTTTAGATTTCGATCATTCCGTTGACAAAGTTTATATATATTTCAAAACGAGAATATAAATAAAAAATTCCATTTTCAGTATTATTTGATTCACTTTCATTTTCTTGTTTAAAAATGTAAATGCTTATGCATTACAAATGAATGAATTCATTACCAAAAAAAGATTTTTTAAAAAAAGTGAACGTCAATAATGCGGATAACCCGAGTTTTTCATTCAAAAAAGCATTTAAAATATTTATTTTTGCATAATTTAACAAAAAATGTTGAAAGAAATTTAATGTTCATACAAAATTGAAAATAAAAACCAAAAATGCACTATCTGGCACTGTCTTTTTAGATTTATTCTTTCAAAAATTTGATACTCCTTTTTGAAGGACGTTATTAAAAACCAAAGTTAAATTCCGCTCTTTCATAGTTTTTTGTAGCTTTTTTTCTGAATGCAGTTCATAAAGCATTAGTCAATTAGACATAACGTGAAAATTACAATCAAACATAACAAGTCCAAACTGTCATCTAAGAACATGTAATTAAAATAAATATTTATTATAAAAATATAAAAATGTCCACTTCAATTTTGAACCTATCGAATTAGAAAAATATATAGTTTAAAATTATTTACGCATAACCTTCCAATGGTTAGAGCTTCTTGTTCTTTAAAAGTCAATATTTTTTAATCGCGATTTTTTCTTACGTCTCCAATCTCTTAAGCACTTTCCAAAATATTTACGATTTTGTGTTAAAATTTTGGACTCTTCAAAAATTGGCATAAATTGAAAGCCTTCGACATTAAAAAGTTTTTATATGAGAGGAATTTAAAATTGCAGGCTTTTAAAAGAATAATTTTTAACCGTTGATGATTTCTAATTGAAATAAAATTGAAGAGTAATAAAGTATTCCTATTCAAAATGACTGTTTAAGTTAAAACGCGGCTTTAAATAAGTAATTGTAGAACTATGACTTTGAAAGCTTTACACTTTTCCAAACAATTTAAAAACTTGAAATAATTCAAACTGCAAAATTCTAATTTGAAATCAAGGGAGTTTTAAGGCATTTAAAAAGTAACTCCTCCTCCTCCCATAAATTGATGTGATAGGAAATAAAATTTACTTTACATTTTTTAAGCTTCTAACAATCCTACCCAACAATTAAATTCACAGTTATTTCTTGTTTTCGGTCCAGTAGCCACCCTGAAAATTGCTTCAAAAAAGTTTCAAATTCCAACCTTTTGGTTACATTTTTCATACTATTCAAATACATTTAATTGATCTTTTAAAATACTGCATAATTTAGGATAATCCTGGTGAGCGAGCTCTATAAACTATGTGGCGATTATTTTAATATAATTTCTTCTCTGGATCTATTCTTTACTATCATGAGTCAATTATAATCTTAATTACTTTTCTGAGTTCTATATTGCATTTAGCTAATTATTATAAAACTAAGGAAATGCATTTTTTTATATTGCTATATCTTATTTTAATACTCTCCATTGTTGAAGTCAGGAAACGATTCGCATCTATATATAATAAAACTGTTAATATACCTAATGCACAAAAACTTGTAATTATACGTAATAAAAGTAAGAATAAACTATACACTAAAAAATACAATTTTTTTAGTTCACTACTATATCATCCTTTCATTTATAACATAATGATTTAAATTACGCCTGATTTATTAACCAAATTGCAGTTATTGCAATATTCAATTCGTGGATAATGGTGAATAAATATTATTTTATTTACATTATATGGAACTACCATTAATAATTTTACATTTCAAGATGGATGCACATTTTTTCAAATATTATTCGTTTCAAAACTTCATTCAAATGTAAAATTTGAATAATTCTAATCCAAATTTTAAATCTAATGAAATTTGATATCAATTTTAAATGTAACTCGATTTTATTTACGTTTTAAAATTACCCAGTTTTCATTTCTAATTCATATCTAACTAAGTTTTATTTACATTTTAAATTCAACTAAGTTTTAAATGTAACTTAATTTTATTTAAATTCAAAATGTACCTAAATTTTACTTAAATCTTAAATTTGACTACATTTTATTTTCATTTTGAATTTAAATAAATTGTATTCAAATTTTTCATTTGAACACATTTCTTTAAATTTCATTCAAATTTCAAATGTAGGTAATTTTTATTTAATTTCTGATCATAACCAATTTTAGTTAAATTTATCTAAATTATATTTAAGTTTTAAATGAAACGGAATTTTATTCAAATTTTGAACTTAAGTACATTTTATTTAATCTATAAATTTAACTACATTTTATTTGAAATTCAAATTTAACTAAATTTCATTTAAATTTAAATTTTAACTAAATTTTATTTAAGTTTTAAATTTAACTGAATTTAATTTTAATTTTAAATATACCTAAATTTTATATAAATTTTAAACTGAACTAAATTCTATTAACATTTTAAACTTAACTAAATGGTGTTAAAATTTTAAATTTAAGTAAATTGTATTGAAACTTTTCATTTAACTAAATTGTATTTAAATTTGAAATTTTACTAAATTTAATTTAAAAATTTTACTCAAATAAATTGTATTGAAATTTAAAATTTATATGAAATTAATTTAAATTTTAAATGGAACGAAATTTAATTTAAACCTTGAATTTGAGGAAATTTTATTTATGTTGCAAATTTAGTTTTAAAAAAATATGTGTGCATCTCGGATGCACCGTCGAAATGACACTACGAAAGATTGTTTGATTATAATTTACTGTGGGAATAAGGAATTCACGTAATTCATGTAATTTAACGATTTTATGGAATTTCAAGATTTGAAGGAATTTCATAAATTCCATGCATTCTGTGAATTCCATGAACTCCGTGAATTCCATGAATTCCGTGAATTTATTGAATTTAGTGAATTCTGTGAATTTCATGCATTCCGTGAATTCCATGAATTCCATTAATTATGTGAACTTCATTAATTTCATGAATTTCGTGTATTACGCGAATTCCTTCAATTCCGTGGATTCCATGAATTCTGTGAATTCCATAAAATCCGTGAATTCCATAAAATCCGTGAATTCCATGAATTTCGTGAATTCCATCAATTTCGCGAATACATGAATTGCGTGCATTCCATGAAATCCGTGAATTCCATGAATTTGGTGAATTCTGCGAATTCCATGAATTTCGTGTATTCCGCAAATTCCATGCATTTCAGCAAGTCCGTAAATTCCATCAATTTTGTGAATTCCGCGAATTCGGTGGATTCCATGCATTCCGTGAATTCCATGAATTTCGTTAATTCAACGAATTCCGTGAATTCCATGAATTCCGTGAAGTCCAGGAATTCCGTGAATTCGATTTATTCCATGATATTCCATCCAGATAATTCAGGTAATTCCAAGGACTGCAAAATAATGCAAGGAATTCAGGGGATTGAGATGCATTTAAGGAATTTTATACGATATTGGGCGAGAATGTAGTCAGATGTATATATCAGACGTCCGCACCACTGACCCATGCCATATCAAGGACGTAATATCTTTGCCAGGTACTAATCTTTGACGCAAGCCAAACACTGCGGTTCGTCGCTACGACTATCCCCTCCAGTCGACAGTTCCTATCATGGAAACGCTGTTGAGGGCATCGAGGAGGTGTTCAAAGTCATTCTACTCTCGTCTGTGGGCTGATTAAGTTATCGTTGTGTGTTTTTCGCTAGCGTGGGAAATACAATTCGGGAGAGGACAAAGCGGAAAAGAAGAAGCCGAATTGCGAGACATAGGTCGGCTTTACACAGAAGAGCGGAAGGTTAGTTTCACGCGCGTAGAACGGTTGAGGGGAGAGAAACTTTCGCCTCAAAAAGCGCGTGCAAAAAGGGTTGGCAACTTATAAAATTAAGATATTCCAGCTGATCGAAACTGCCGGTAACTCTCGGTAGGTGATGATGCACACGACGCACATATGCTGCAGATGACGTTACCGACAGTTTCTATCAGCTGGAGTGCATGAATTTTATAAGCTGGCAACCCTTCTTTCACGTGCTCTCCGGGGCAAAAGTTTCTCTCCCACCAGCAATTCTACGCGGGCGAAACTAACCTTCCGCTCTTCGATGTAAAGCCGACCAGTAAATGGCGAGTTCACTACTCGAAGCGACTTTGAACGAGTTCATTCTACTCTCGTCTCTGGTTTGAGTAGATCGTCGATGCTTGCTGTTCGTTAGCCTGTGATGAAGAAGAGCGAAAACCTTGCATTTGGAGAGCACCACACTGGAGTGGTTTTATCGGCTTGAAAAGTCAAAAGCAAAAAATCAAAAACTATTTGGTTTTGAAAATTTTGGTGACTGAATTTAGCTGTCCTTGGCATTATTACGCAGGTAATTAATTTTATACAATATCACAACACGAAAAATTCATAATACGTATTCTAAAAATGTGAGAATATGTATTAAGTTATACAGACAGTACTAGAAGTAGATAGGACGTCAACTCTACTTGGAAAATCTGGAATTATCAGGAAATTTTCATATTCCTCGAAAAGTCAGAGAATTTTTTCGAGAGCGCGATTAATTTTTTTTTTTTTAATTACAATATAAAATTCAACAGCAATGATTATTCATTCGTAAATGTAGCTTTATATAACTGTATTTAAATATTTTGTTGAGAATTTATTTTTGTTTAGTTTGACATTAACTTTTTGTAACTAAAAATTCAACAATTTCATTTTTGGTTGAAGAATTATATTTGTCAGTTGAAAATTCGTCTTTTTTGGAGGGAACTAAACTTCTTCTTCGACCCAGTTGACATTGTGTGGCTTGCTTCAGAAATTCCGCCATTGCAAAAGTTTTACTGGATTGTGGAGATAATTTGAGAAAAAATTTGGCCCAGCAAAAGGACATAAGCGCTAAAATTCCACAAATTTTTTTTTAACGATTTTTTAAAAAAAAAAAAAAATTTTTCTCAAACATTTTTGTTCAAAAACATTTTCTTCTCCGAAATGTTTTTTTTATACCATTTTTTTCAAACAATTTTTTTCTCCAAATTTTTCTTTCATCAATTTTTTTCCACAAATTTGTTTCAAAAATTTTTTACAAAATGAAAAAATATTTTGTTTTGAAATTCTGTTAAGACTTAAATGAACGCTAAAGGGGCTACGAAACCCTTCCTTGTGGGCGTTCGGCGCCTACTTTGGCTAACTTTCTTACTCATAATTTTCACGAATTTTGCCACTTTTGTGGTCTTTTACCATTAAAATTTTCCGTTTCAGGTCTTCATTTTTATGGGTACATTTTCAACTAAAACAATTTTTGAATGCAGTTTTGAAGACCTAAACAATAAAACATGAATAGCGTTTGAAATTTCAATTTGTTGACACAAAAACCTTTCAAGTTGATCAACTGTAGATATAAATTAATTATTAATTTATTAAAATTTATTAAAATTAATTAATTATCTTGATTTGCATATTATAAGTACAAAAACTGGTGATTTAATAACAAATTGGTTCAAAAGGCCTTCTTGGTCTGGTACATACATGAATTACAATTCCCATAATCCTTTCTGTAATAAAATGGGTTTAATTAAAGGATTAACCGACAGATGTGTTAAATTAAGCGATATAAAATTCAGAGAAGATAATTTGAATCAATTAAAAAGTACTTTATTATATAACAATTATCCGTCTCCTTAAACAAATGATGCTATTGAAGAAAGAATTCAGGAAATTTATAATACATCCAGTAAAAAAAAATAATTAGCTTGATACTTATAGCAGTTCTGATTATAAATTTACTTTACCTTATGTTTAAGGTCTTTCTGAGCGCTTGAGAAGTTCTCTAAAAAAATTTAATATTAATGTTTATTTTAAAAATAATAACACACATTATAGATATTTGTTGAGTAAAAAGGATAGAGATAGCTTTGAAAATTTATCTGGAGTCGTGTATCTTAATAATTGTAAATGTTGTACGAAAGTTTATGTTGTAGAAACCGGTAGAAGGTTAAAAACAAGAGTCGGTAAACATAAAAGGGAACATAATACTGTCAAGAATTTAGTTGATTGGAATTGAAGTCCCCTTAAATTTTGTGGCTTCTAAAAAGTTGTCTTCATGTTTTTATAAATATTTTTGACATTGAAATTAATATTGAAACATCTTCTCACATGTTATATTCCGAGAAAATAACTCGTGTTTACATGTTTTACTCCGTAATTTTACAAGTGATTGCTCAAAACCTTTATATTAATATATTTTTTTGTCTATAGAATTGTACAATTATATACATATATATAATTTAAATTTAGGTATGCTTGAAAAAGACACACAGTAGTGTTGAAACGTACGTAGCATGAGTTTGATTATTTTAATAAAACAAAATGTCAACTTAGTGGATGTTTTTTAAAAAAATAGACGGTAAGACTTCAGGAAATTTATTCAAATATGAGTTAAGGAGACATTTATAAATTTTGAAAAGATTCTAACTTATTAAAAAACTTGCAAAGATTTCAGAAGATTAGAAAAAATATATGTATAGCTTTTGAAAAATTTCTCATCAAAATTTTCAAGCTTTTTAAGGATTTTCAAAGGTTTTACTATAATAAAAAGTTTGTCTTGAGATTCCTGTGACAATTTGAAATGATTTTTCATGTTGGAAAATTAATTTTCGCAGAATATTGAAAAAGAATTTTGAAAAATAGAAAGAATTCTAACGAATAAATAACAATAGTACAATTATTACTGAAGAACAAAATTCAAGTAAGTTCGAGAGATATTCAGAAGTTTTGAAAAGATTAAAAAATTATTGAAAACTTGAAAAGTTTTCAAAATATGTAGAACAAAATGTAGATTTGTGAATATTTTAAACAAAAAATTTATAATCTTTTTAAACATTTCAAGAAAATTCAAGAGAATCAGAAAAATTTACTTAGATTTCTAAGAAAATTAAAATGATATTTTATTTTGAAAAATTAGTTTCGGGAGAATGTTTAAAAACATTTGAAAGTATTTTCGAAATTGCAAAAAAATCTGGAAAATTGTAAAGCACACTTGTTAATTTCGCAGGATTTATTGAAAGTTTTAGGAATAATTTCAATCATTAAAAAATATAACTAGAAGTTTTGAAAAAAATTCAAATTCAATTTAGAATTTGTCAAGATTCTCAAAAGTTTAAGATAGAATGGAGATTTCTGAAGATTTTGAAATAAAATTTTGACATTTTTTTCCTTGATTAAAACAGCCCCCCTGAAATTATTTTTTTGTAGTGTTCAAGGTCACAAGTAAGCATACAAAATGGAAAATAATGACAAATATTTCTGCTGAATACATTAATTCTATTTTTAATAGTGAAAAAATGACTCTTTTGGATTTGGCTAAATTTAAATGGATTTTTGAAACGTTGAAAATTTTGTTACCTAAACCTTATTTAGTTTATATTAGGGTAGCAAGATTATAATTATAATTAAAAAAAATTATTTCTAACAATATAAAATGATCATGTGTTATTCTAATTTAAACTGAATAAGTTTCAAGCAAAAGGCTTTCTTACTTTTCAAACATAAATTTTAATCTAGGCGAATCCAAAACATTGATTTTTCCTTAATTGAAAACTGATTCCTTTATTCAGCAGGGCATTTTTTCATAATTTTCAATTTTACATTCTTACTTGCTAACTGAAATAGCACGGAACAATCGACGATTGTTATACCTATAGAATAAATCCCAAACATTTTAAAATTGTTCAATTTTTAACTACTTCCCGGAACCACTAAAACTTTTATTTTAATTTAAAAAACTTCCGCTGAGTTTCTTTCACTAAGAGAGAAAAAATAGAAAAATTCAACTTTTAATTGTTGAGCACTCCTAATTTACATTAGGTCAATATTGCAGGATGGCAATATTTTCAACTAAAATCTTGAATAAAATAATTTTCTGATGTTCATTTTTGTCGAAAGGAAATACTTGTGAAATTTCCAGTTAATAGTCAAACATTTTTAAATCCAAATATTTTGAATTCTAAAGTTTTTAATTTAAATACATGAACTCTATAGCATAGGTTATATAGTTTTCAGAATCTAGAAATTAAAAATTGTATTTATTTTGCTCAAAAATGAAAGTTTGATATCGAGGACAATGAAAATTTGGCATAGGTTGTTAGTTCATATTGGTTGAGTTCGGGCAGTGTACTATTTAAATAGGGAGAAAGCTCTAATTTTTAAACATGTACTTATGAAGCTGTATATCAAGCGAAGCATTCCGGGGTTTATATTTGACAATAAGAAGTGAAGATTGTTCTCGGTTATCATACCAATGTTACGCAAGTAATGGTTTCTAATCGGCGAGTAGATTGGACATTTGGCGAGGATGTGTAAGAGATCTCCATTTTCTCTTAGATTACATAACTGGAAAATCTGTTGTGGATCGATTATAGTTGTTCCATATTTAGAGGTCAACTTAATGGCGAATCTGGAGGAAGTTCTTAATTGAGCGAAAATGCGCTCAAAAGGAAAGGATCTTTGAATAGCAGATATTGCTGGGGTAGCGCATCATTGTGTAAAATTTTACTGTATATATAACTAAAATTACTGTTTTCCAATCTTAACAGATCCCGCGAATGGACAAAATAACTGTATCTATCAGCCATAGTATCAATTTGAGTTATAAGATTGGGACCATTGAGATCCATAAAATTATGACTTATGCCCACTCTCTCCAAACATCTAATAAGTTGACCTAACCAGTTATATTTAACATTTTTGCTGTTTGCTGTTTCAGCTAGTTTTAACATACAAAGTTTAGGATAGCGCGAGTCTTCCATATCGAAAATCTTCGCCGCCCAATTCAGCGTCATTTTTAATATTTGGTATGAGACACAGGGTAGACCTAGTTTCAATCTGACGATGAAGTCAGGCGTATTTCTGGGTAGGCGCAAACGATTTTTGAAAAAACGGACTTGAGCTTTGTCGAAGACATCTAGATAATTTAATCCGATAATGTTGGCCGCATACAATAAGGAACTCTTTATAATAAAGTAATGAATTTTGATAATGGAAGACCATGAGGAGCACTTAGTTCTAGTTAGAATATTTAACGCCGAGGCTGATTTGGCTCTGCTAACTGCTGCATGTGCAGATAAGTTGAAAGCACCTGTTCTAGAAAAATTCGTACCGAAGTATGCAAAACAAGGAATAAACTCCAAAGAGCTACCATCATATTTCAGACCAAGGAGTTTTGCGCTGATCCGACCTTTCTTGAATATAGTGTATTTAGTTTTGTTGTTATTGACCGTGAGTTTGTTTATATTAAAATACTCTAGGAGAGCATTGAGTTTTCTAATTGCGTCTATTTTAGATTCTGCAAAAATATTTAAATCATCCGCGTAAATCAGCTCAACAATGTCCGTGTCACCCATAATTCTGAGACCCACAAGACCTTTTTGTCTAAAAAAAATCTCGATATCCGAGGTTAAGAGGTTAAACATGATTGGGCTCAAAATCTCTCCCTGTAGAACTCCCTCGGTGACCGGCAATTCCTCCGAGAACTCGTTCCCCACCTTAATGCAAGTTGAGGCTCTCTCATACAGACTTTTTAGAATTCTAATTATTTTTGAGCTGACCCCAATATCAAATAGTTTTTACCAGATGTGAGAGCGATTAACCGATGGGAAAGTTCTTGAAAAATCCATCAAAATGGCATAGATATGTCTATTAATTTTTTGTTAGAAAATTTGCGAAACAGATGCCAAGGTGAAAATATTATCCATAGGAAGTGAGTTTAGAAGGGAATTAGGTCTATACTTATTGGGATTGGCTGGGTCTTGTTTTTTATGTATCATGTGCGTTAAAGATTTTGTCCATTCGAGCGGTATATATTCATTTTCAACTATTTTATTTAAAAAAATGTTGATATAAAGAAGCCAATTGGGCGGCAAGCTTTTTAAAAAAATATTTGAGATTTTATCCGGCCCCAGGGCCTTATTTAATTTACTTTTGTTAATTGAAAAAAAAGATTCCGTCAGCTGTAATTGTGCTATCCAATCATGGATGTCGCACATCCGTAAGCAATGACAGTGATAGACGTCTGAGAGGAAATGTCAGATGGAAGAAGTTTTCCCAAGCTTTTGTAGAAAGGATTGCAGATTTTATTTTTAAACCTCTGAATCTATTAACAGTATCCCAGAATGTTTTGCTATCGTTGACACTCTCAAGACTCGTCAGAATATTGGATTCAAAACTCTTTTCTTTCTTAGCTATCAGTGCTTGGTATGATTTTTTAGCTTTGATATCAACCAACTTAGCTTCATCCGAGAAATTAGCTCTGCTGGCTTCTTTCAACGCATTCGAAAGATACCGCATATGTGGAAATTGAGTCCGGGAGACTTACCGCATTTCTGTCACTTTGGAGGAAGACTTAAATTTTTCTTAGTGGAGAGGTGTCGCTGGGAGACTTACTTCTGTGTGAGAAAAGCCGCTTTGACAATTGGGTTCGGGAAATTTGTCGAAATTTTGCCAATTCAAAGGAAGACTTCTATTTTCTTCTTGAGGGAGGGATGCCACAAAGAGAATTGTCACACGTGACCTTATATGAATCGAATAAATGTCTCAAAGTAAATAGAATTCAAACTATTCTAAAAAAAAGCATTTTTTTCAATTTAAATTTTCGTTTAACATAACGATTATTATCATCTTTAAATAAACAGAAAGCGATTCAAATTGTACATACATTTAATAAAAATGTAGTTTATTATTCATTTCATATATATTTCCAGTTCTTTAACATGTATATGTAGATAATGTAGATGCATTTGAACAACAAACAAATGATTTTTAAAGATTTTTCATTAACTCCGACATTTTAATACACCATTAATTTGAAAATACTGCCCCAGTATTCGAGGTCAGTACTGCGCAAGCAGTACTACTTGCGTGCCAGTACCGCCAAACATCACAATCCAGTTCAGGTACGGTAGAGTTAGCAAGAACTATTGAGTGAACTGTCGTAAACCACGCTCAGAATTACATGAAGGAAATGCAATTTTTTATATTGCGTTCTTAAAGTGCATTTCATTATTAGTACAGTCAGAGTAGGATTTGAGAAGATACTCGAAGATAGTGAAATATTTTTTGTTTGCAGCCACGTTGGGAAACTTTCTAAACATAATTTCAAAGATTCTCTTCTATATGCTTAGGGCCATGGCGGTCATATAGAAAAATTTTAAAGAAGGAAGTTTTTATGAAAAAAAACTCAAGATCGGTTAGTACTAGTTAAAGTATGTTTATGTTAAAATTTTTTTAGAATTTTATAGTGCACAGAAAAGGTACTAACTATTGCAGCCATATTACCAACGGATTTGCTATAAAGTTATATTACATTTAAAAAAAATCTATTTAATTCGAAAACAAATAAAATAAGAGAGTATTTAAAACAAAACGTCGAAAATGGATCAGAGGAATGAAAAACTATCTGTAATTAATGACTTGAACTTTGGCATGCAATATGGTGCACTTAATGAAACATTTTTGAGATGAAACTTCTTATGATTGGTCATTAATTACATATAGCTTTTGATGAAAATGGGTTCGTCGACTTATTTTTGCATAGGAATTCGCATAAACTCCAGTTCAAATCTTCTGATCCAATTTCCTATTCAGAACAGTCCAAAATTAGATAGAAATAACTTCTTTTGAATAATTAATTTGAATTTGTAAAAATCAGCTTATTTAATTAAATTGTAAAAACTATAAATAAGCATTATCAGGGTGTTGTAAGCTCACCTGCATTCCTCCGGTTGCACGTAATTATAATTACTGTTTTTCTTTTTATCCTCCGACCGAGGGATAGTTTGTATTCGCTTTGGTGCTTTACGTTTCTCTGGAATCTCTTCAAAGTTAATCCAATTACTTGGTTGTGTACCAAATGTTTTTGATGGTACTAGTGATGGACTTGGATTTTTACTGATGCTACTTTTTGCAATATCTGGAACTTTACTAGCGAATTTTGTAAACGTATTAGTGGTATACTTTCGTGGACTTTTCAGTTTACAACTTTCAGCTCTCGGTAGATATATTTTCATTTTATCAGCGCAACGTTCTTCTGAGGATGTGTGCATAACAAATTCGTCAAGAAGTGTTGGATTAATCGGTGTCGTAGATCGTGGCCTCTCGGTGGGTATCGTTCTAAAAAGAGAAAGGAGTTTTATAAAATATAAAGATTTAAAATATTATTTCAAATAATTAGAAATATTCAAATTGCAATATTGAAAAAATATAGACTAAAACATTTAAGATTTCTTCCAATCTTTTGCTGTATCTAAAGTTTACAAAAATTCGAAAGAAATGATAATGTAGCAAACGAGAAATTTGATAAATGGCCGAAAATCACCTTAGGTCTGCAAGATGTAAAAACTAAATTTTCAATTGATTCGGTTAGTGGAGTAACTTGCTCTTTTCGAGACTTCTCATAAAAATAACTATAAAAAATTCAAACAATGTGAACTTTGACCAATTTCAGGAACCATAATTCATGGTGAAACTGGGAGTAGATCCAGGCCGGACTTGTAGGATTTGCAGGATTGGGCCACTTCATGGATCTTAGCCATTTGTTTTAACCCTTTTTCGCCGACCGATTTTCGATCCCAATTCGGCTCTGGACAGACCAGCAAAGTCCATGCTCTTATGTTTTTTTTATTATTTCTTGATTAATTAAAGAATGTATCATTGGAGTAGACTTGTTAAAAAGATTAAAAAGTAAAACCGATGCGGAGGATAATGCGATGGAATTAAATGATAAAAATATATCAATTAGAAATGAATCTGTTGGAAGAAAACACAACAAAAATACGTGTAATAATCTATGCGGAGAATCTCCTAAAATAAAGATACAAAAATATATGGGCATGTATTTAGAACCCGAACCAACTTTTCCAAATGTTATAAAAGAAATTGATACTATGAAAACTTATGATAATGCTTAGTTCGATTATGAGTACAAGTATCTGCCAATACTAATTTATATTTAATTTACCTCAATTTATGTATAATAGTTACAATTATACATCACTACGCACAATCACTACATATACCATTGCTCACGTTTTACGCTGTAAAAAATCGAAAAAACGCTGCGACGGTATTCGAGCTACCTAAATTCCGAGGTAACACTATGTATGAGAATCACGTCATAATCAGGGAATGAAGCTGATGGCTGCTTTGTTTATTTTTATGGGCATACCTTCATAATTTGAATTTTTGTTTAAAAAACGCATGAGGAGAAATGCAACTTCTGTTCTTATTTCTTCAGAAAGTCGCAATATTCAATCTTTGTTTTTGTATTTATACCATGCTTTTTCAAACTTTTTCTACGTCTAATTTCAGCTGGAATTTATGATAGCAGTATCGAACTTCAAATTAGGAAATAATTCAAATCAGCCATATATACAGGGTGTCTCAGACCACAGGTCCACCCCTTTTAAAATCTAAAATACCTAATAAAATTAAAAGTTTAGTACCTCCTCATAGTAAATGGAGTGTGCCCGACCGATTGGAGGTATTATCAACTTCCGGTCCCAACGGAAGTGGCCTATTCAGACCGGCAGTCATTTTTTGAAAATGGAATGCTATATTTTTCTCTATTGATTTCGATTCTACGGTAAACAGTGAGTAACTTTTGTAAAATTTTTTTTTTTCTCAAACGTTGTTTTCACCCCAAAATGCTTTCTGAAGTCTAACTGAGTCGTCGTTCATTTTTCACGTCAATTCGTACTTAGTCAGTCAGCTTTCGGTATTAAAAAAATATATATATGTTTAGGGATACACTTCGGAATATCCTTCGACTGATAGAGCAAGAGGAATTGAAAAATTTATTTAAAACATTTTTTATTAATCATCACTTTACAGGGGAACAGTAATATTTCGGAAGGCATTTTCAGGTGGAAAACGACAATTTGGAAAAAAATTCCTACAAAAGTTACTCACTTTCTACCGTAGAATCGAAATTAATAAAGAAAAATATGTCATTCCATTTCAAAAAAATGACTTCCGGTCCGAATAGGCCACTTCCAGTGGGAGCTGGAAGTTGAAAATATCTGCAATCGATCGGGCACAGTCCATTTACTATTGGAGGTACTGAACTTTTACTTTTGTAAGGTATTTTAGATTTTAAAAGGGGTGGACGGGTGGTCTGAGACACCCGGTATGCATACAACCGGTGATAAGTCTGTGACGGTCAATAAAGTAGTTAGCGCGAACTAATTAACGATTTATTATCTTAAGTGGATAGACCTACGTAAACATTGGCAATTGAAAGATGTTTAGGTAAGGTTGTTAACATACAGCTACGTGTTATACCCACCTAATGAAAGGGTAATTCAATTGCACACCCTCTAGGAATATAAAATAATTATAATCAAATGATGAAAGAAATAGGAAGTAATGATTTGATCATATAATTGCAAAAACATACTAAATGTACATGTATCTAGTACCTACAATTAAGAAACTGTTCATGAAAGAGTAGGGGACAAAGAACTACTTATTTACCGAAACTCAATACCAAAATCAATACAGCTAAGGAAGGGATTAGGTTCAATTAATAAATACGAATCGGTTGCGCATCTTTCAGTTTGGGTTTCTCTTTTTCCATTTCGTGTGTTGCATTTTCAGGTTCAGTTATCGGCTTTTTTGGTTCAAGTATGGCTTCATTTCTTATACGAGGTAGCTTATATTTGTAAATCGTTTTTAAGTAGCACTCAAAAGCTACTTTTACGGGTAAACAAAGTCTGTTGATGTTTTCAGGCATAATTTGTCCTTGAAAAACTCGATTAATATATGTTAAAGAAGCTTGATATTGTTTTTGAAAATTTTCTTGAAAAAATTAAAAACTTATCACTCGCAACAATTCTACCTAAAAGACACTTAGCCTGCAAATGTAAGTCCCTGAAGCAAGTACTTTAACGCTTCCGAAGGGACAATTTCAGAAAACCATCCAAACAATCGGAACATGATTTAATTGAAGGCAGACTTCTTTGCAAGCACTTAATTACATCAGCCGGATGGCTGTAAACGTGATCATTCTCTGGAATTTCATTTAATTCATCTTGCAAATCGTCGCCTTCAATAACATCATGCTCTCTTTGATTTTCTTTCTTGTTTTTCCTCAATGTATTCCTTGTCGTCTACCTCCTCTGGTAAATAATTAGCACCACTAAGTAAACTTTTACAATCTGAAAGAATAAATTCTCCGGTGTCTTCTTTGAAATTATAAGCGGGTGAGTATTTGGACGTTAAATTAGTTATGAGTGAAGACTTACTTGGTAAGAAGGTTTGCATTGAAAATTATCGTTCGGTGGTAACGTGACAATTATTGAATACTTTCCAATACCATTTTTGTCCTCACGTTTTGAATTTCCATAACAGTAGAAGTTATCTCTTAAACTTAATCCCTTTTTGTACCTAGTGGCGAAAATATTTTTCTGAATACTTTTCGATACCCAAAATCGACAAAGAAATAGAAAATTTTTAATCCGTTTTGAATTTGCAAATTTCACTGTTCCTATTTAACGTTTTTTGAATTATAATGAGGTAAAAAGCATTTAAAAACACAGTATTAGTTATTCGACGTTATCATAATTGGTTGCTGCATGGGCAGCTGCGATGAAAACTAATTTTTCAAATTTGTTTATTATGATTTTATATTTTTTATTTGAATCAATTTGAATGAATCGAGAGTTTTGTGGTAAGGTGATGTACAGTTATGCACAACCCTACTAGATTTTTCAAATGTTATGCTTTTGAAGCGACTTCTAATGCGCTAAACAATAATGGTGTCTTTAGTTTATTTCAGGTTACGTTTGACAGCTCCGATCGGCCTTGAAAGAAATTGGAATTAAAATATTTTCGCTGCCTAATCGGGGATTCAACAGAGAAAGACAGAAACGGCATTCCTAGGTATTGCAATTTTTAATACCTTTGAATTTAAGTCTTCTCATCGGATAACTATCGCCTCGGATTGATATTATGTCGGTGTATTGGACCTAAAACCATGGCTCCCTAGGTTCCCACAAATATTTTCTAAAGGTTCCTGATTTATGTTTCGCGTATAAAGACTTTTTAACTCGACCGATTTTAATTTTCTCCACAATAATTTGGAGCCCTGTAACGTATCAATTAAGTTTTGTATACATGGGATGAGGTTTTTCACAGGTTTTAGAGTTACAGGGTTAACAAATTGCATGCTCTTCAACTGTCTCCTCGCATTGGAAAAAAATTCGTCGTGATATGAGGGTTCCGTCCATGAAATGGGCTTGGGGTGTTTGTCGCCGTAGCTTACGCCATTCATTACATCTGCGATACAATTCATTAGTTGCAAGATAAAGGCCGTATGGATTCCCACAGGCGGCATAGTTTCGTCTCCAAGGCTTGTCTTGAATGATCCCAAAAAAATTGAAATGAACTGAAATTATGGAATATGTCAAATTTTATAAAGAAATTGGTGCATGTTACGAAATAATCTATAATTAAAATAAGCAAATATTAAATGTTACCTCTTGATCTTGCAAGGACGTCTACAAGGGTGGACAAACCCTGTCTCTAGTTGCCCGTGGGAACAACAATGACACCACCAAAACACCAAAAAGTTGTAGATGCGGTTCAAAACGATCGAACGCGCAGAGCATCCGAC
>JAABKJ010001522.1:0-30392 GCA_011634705.1 Andricus grossulariae
ACTTTTCCAAAAATACTTTTAAAATCGTATTTTCTGAATGAAACATAATATTGAATGATTTCGAGGAGTAATAAATTATGCTAAGAACTTTATGTTATTGCTCATACAATTAATTATTGTTTTTTTCTTCAAATTTTCTACAAATTAAGTATGGATGGTTTACATCTTTTTTACCGCATTATTAAATAAATCATAAAAGTCATAATAAAATTTAAATGATAAAAGTGTATTTATATTCAGAAAATACAATTTAAACAATATTTTCGGAAAAATAATTTTTTGAGCAAATTATATTTGTTAAAACAATTAAAAAATGGTTAATATATTTTTTCTATACACTATGCAGTCAGAAAAATAATTATATGTATTTTATTTCATTTCTTTCTTTTTTAAGTTTTCGAAAAAAAAACTGCTTAAGCAAATCAAAATTGTTTAAAGAAATAGAAATTTATTAAACATTAAAAGATACGTATCAAAATTATATAATTATTCAACAAAAAGTAGGATAGGATACCAATTTGAGAAAAAACTGGACATCTCTGGGTCAATTTTTAGAAATGTTGATAATAAAAAATAAGTAATTGTTTAAATAATTACATAATGTTTTTTGAAGAATGTGCTTCTCCAAACAATGGCAAACTATTACATTTCAATCAGAAAATACGATTATTTTTTACATTTTTTGATAAAAAATTGTTGTTTAAATAAGTTACATTAGTAATTATTTGTATTAAAAAGACGGAAATTGCTAAAAAGTAACAATAATACGTAATAATGTAGTTTTTTGAGTTTTGGGCCATATTTGGGGCGCTGTGTGCGTGTGGTGGGGGGGGGAGGGGGGTTAAAAGTTAAAGTTATGATTATGGTTTTATTTTCTAGGTACTCCTCTTCAATCTCTAAAAAACTTGGCACGTTTCGATCAAACCCTGAAGTATGAGTTCAATTTTTCGAAAATCAAAAATTTCCCCATGTTAACTAATGGGATTTTGAAGTGCCTGGTGGCACGTGTTAATATTCGAATTTCGAAAAAAAAATTACGGATTTTCTTTCTCCGGGAATGGAAACCTTTTTTTTATGGGGGGGGGGGCTTGTCCTCTAGGGTGAAAAGCGTTTTTTGGACCACCCTAATATGCATATTCAAATGTTCAATATTCTGCAATTGGAAATTAAAAGGCATCAATTTGTACAACTTGAAATTATATAACTAGAAAAATGTACTTAATTTGAAAAATTCCCGGATTTTTTCAAGACTGATTTTTCACTCACTATTATTATTAGTTATTTGAATTGTCTCTTATAAAAATAAAGTGTCTCATAGAAATTCTCTTATTTTTGCAAATTTTATTTCAAACTCCCTGATTTCCAGGTATTCTCTGAATTTTTGCGATTTTAAATTAATGAAGCAATTAACAATAGTTTCTAAACTCTACTCGACAAGTTGGGAAAATATTTTAAAGTGAAACTTTCTACATTTGTTAATTTTAAAATAGAATTTTTTTATATTATAACTATAAAGAGCAAAATATTTATGAGGGTGGCCACTTTCATAACAGGAAAAAATGCCCAGTAATTTCCCGGGTTGCAAATATTCTTCAGGCCATTGAAATTTAAAAGTTCAAAATGTTAAGGGTAAATATTTTTTCATTTGAAGTGATCAAAACCAAACTGCAAGTTAAAGCAGCCAAAATTGAACTCTTCTGAATTTTCAACTTTTCAAATTAAAACATTAAAATACTTACCTTCATAAACTTTTATTAATTCAATCGTTTAATAATATAGAAGTTATATAATGGAAACCTACTAATTTCAGTAGGTTTTATTCTAACGTATTCTAAAATAAAAACTGTATGTCACAATGAAAAATTCCAAACGATAAAGTATCAATTTCATTCATATCATATGAATAAAAATAGTTTTTTGGTAAATAAAGACTTCATAGCTCAAAATGCTCTCAATACCAGGGAAATAGGTCATTTTTCACGAAAATAGCGCCATAAATTCTTTTTGCTTTAAATTCTTAAGATGTCAATTCGAAATATATTTCATTTTCAACAAAATAATGCAGATTTCCCACCAAAAGAGATGCATTTTTCACCCAAAGTCGAATTTTTGACAAAAGAGTTGAATTTTCAAGTTGAAACCTTAAGTGGTTTAGAAAATAGTTGAATACCCCAATAGATGACCCCAATAGTTGACTAACCCAATTTTTTAGAAGACAATTGAATTTTTAACAAAAAGTTAATTTTATAACAAAGAAGATGAATTTTCAACCAAAAAGGATAATTCTTCTATCATAAAAGATAAATTTTCAATACCAATGGACGAATGTTAAAAAAACCACTTGAATTTTCGACCGAAAAAGATTACTTTTTAACAAAATAGTTGAACTTTCAACCAAAAAGGTGAATTTTCTACTGTAAAAGATGAATTTTCTATCCATAAAGACGAATGTTTAACAAAACACTTGAAATATCGATTAAAAAGATGATTTTTTAACAAAACAATCGAATTTTTAACCAAATATTTAGGTTTCAACTTTCAAAAACGAATCTTCAACGAAATGGTCAAATTTACAAGCAAAAAAATTGAAATTCAACCATAATCAGTTATAATTTCAACCAAATAGTTCAACTATCAGATCAAAAATGCGAACATTTAGAAGACAGTTGAATTATCTACCTGAAAAAAAGAATTTTCAGAAAAAATATAATTAAATATAATAAAATATAATAAAATTGTTAAATTTTTTAGCCAAAAAGATAAATTTTTTAGATGAAAGTTAAATTATCAAGCTAAAAAGATAAATTTTCAATAAAAAAGATGAATTTTCAACAAAACACTTTAATTTTCGACCAAAAAAGATTACTTTTTATCAAATTGATTGAATTTACAACCTACCAAGAGGCATTTTTAACCTAATTGTCGAATTAAAAAAAATAAATAAATAAAGATTAAAATTACACAACAAAATGTTGTATTTTCAACCAACTAATTGACTTTTTCGAATCAAAACGACGATTTTTTTTGGACAGTTGAGTTTTCAACAAAAAAGTTAATTTTTAATCGAGGAAGATCATCTTTCAACCAAAAAGGATTACTTTTCTACCATAAAAGATGAATTTTTGAACCAAAAAGGCAAATGTTTAACAAAACACGTGAATTTTCGTCAAAAAATATGACTTTAACAAAATAATTGAATTTTAAACAAAATAGTTGAATTATTAACCAAAAAGAATTAACTTTCAACCAATAATAGTTGCATTCTCTTATCAGCGTTTATCAATTGAAGAAAAAGGGGACGGTTCTTGAAAACAGGTGAAAAAATAAATTCTTTAAAAAAGGAGGAAAGAGTGTGCAGTCTGTAACTAAAATTTATTATATTGGCTTTTCTTCCTCGATAAATATTTTTATAGATTTATTACGTGCTGCTGCTGAAATTAGAACTAACCATTATTTTATAAAATTGAAGGTTTTTTAATCAAAATTTGAACAAAAATCCCGGTCCGCGTAAAAATTCCCATACTACTCCCGATTTTTTCAGTCTGAACAAATTCCCGATCACTTCCCGGTTTCCCAATCCAGTGGCGAATCCTTCAGAAGGAGAAGGAGAAGGAGAAGGAGAAGGAGAAGGAGAAGGAGAAGGAGAAGGAGAAATACAAGAGAAGGAGGAGAAGTAAGCGAAGTATAAGGATGAGGAGTAGGCGAAATGTAAGGAGGAAGAGGAGGAGGAAAAAACCTAAAAAAGAAATCCTTTTGAATCTCAGTGATCCTTATCAAAATGATTTATTCGAAAAAAGGATTGAATCCGCGCTCAAGAAATGTATATTTCTCCTCAATTATTTTCAAGATCAGTCAGAAAATAATAAATCCGAAGAGTTTTTATTTTTAAATGTTTGAAACTAGTACGACTACAAATCTTTCTCTATGTGGAAGCAAAATACTGCAAGAACCTAAAATAATGTTGAAATAAATAAGGAATATTTATACGCAGTATTTAATCTTTCCCAGGACAATTTTAATTCGCTGTTTCGCAACATGTTAAATATTATGAAGATGTATTCAAATTATTTTCAGCCGTAAGTTAAGAGTGAAAGTGTAACCGTTGGAGAATCATTTGTTTTTCACCCTATTCGCGTTCATGTTTAGGCAAGGATGCTTTAATGAATAATTCACTGGAACATTTACATACGAGTGTGAGTGAAAGTCAAACTTCATTTCAACTTCATGATGAACTAATAGCCCTAGGTTTTCGTACTTGAGCTGCGGGTTGTCAGTCGATGTTCACTTACCATTTATGGGACAGCGGAAGCAAAATACGAGCAGGCAGATATAAAAAGAAAAAAAATGAGGGCGTGAAAGGGAAAAGAGAGAAGTTGACGGAAAAACCAGCGCGACTTGCGAGACTCGTGAAAAATGATTAAGTGGTACAGAATTTATTGAAAATTACGTGAAATTAATTTCCTGCATGTCCATTCTTCTTCACTTTATGAATTTTCTGTTTCTACGATCTGCAGAAAAATAAAAATATTCCCGGGTGTGAAAAGATTAAATTTTTTTCACTTGACACGCCTGGTGGCAAATTGCTCTAATTAGAGCGAGAGTGCATCGGAACGAGATAAAATGAGATAAAATCAGAGGCAAATTTAAAACCATGCATGCTAATTTTCAGATAAAACTGAATTATTGATTACACATGACGTAATTTATTATATAAACGAATATTGCGGGCAATTTTAGTACTTTGCATATTTTACTTTGCACGAAAATCGTTGCATAAAAATAAACTATTTGTTATTTATAAACTATAACATAACCTGTTCTCTAAAGAGTGCACATTTTCTTCATTCCCAGGATGAGTTACGTTTTAGGTATCAAAGCAAGAGAAGAATTTTGACATTAGACTCTTATTTGTTTAAATAATTTTATTGTCTGCGGATTTACAGAATAGCGAGAGAAAACGGAATATTACAAACAGTAGAGGTTTTATTTTTGGAATGTCAGAACGAAAAATCAAGAGGAAGTGCAGGGGGGAAATTTTTGCATTTAAAGTATTTCCAATGGTTTTGTCATCTCATACAAAATTTGATTTGTGAAACGCCACTCAATACAGCAAAAAGTTGACGTGAATGAACGGAGGGTTCATAGAGTAAAATACTCACGTAGCATTGTAGGACCACAAAACTTGATTTTAAAAATTCCCTGACTTTTCCCTGATTTTTCCCTGACTAATTTTTTATGTTCTCTTACCGTTAATATTTGAAGACCGAAATTCTAATCTTATAACATTTTTAATATAGAATCTTCCCAGGCGGAAAGGTTGTATATCGTGGGAAATACTATATATATATATAACTTTTCCGCCTAAGTTTTATAAGTGGAATCAAGCAATTTTTAATTTATATTTATAAATGTTTAATTTCTTACTCCCCTGGGCAGCCACAGCCTAATTTACATGAAAAAGTGAAAACATATCTTATTTAAACAGAAAAAGTGACCAATTTCTAAACAAAAAAGTGACTAAAAGTATTTAAAGTGCAATAATAATGCGACTAATGTTCTTTTGGATTTAAAAGAATTCGATTCATAAGATTTCAAAACAATTCTAGTTAAATTTAAAAAAATTCAAATGAACTGGAAAAGAATTAAAAAAATTCCATTAACTTTAGAAAAATTGGAATTATTTAGATAAACTTAAGAAAAATGAGAAGAAATCGATGAAACTCACGAAAATTCAAGGTGAATTAATAAAAAATATTCAAATGAATTGAAATAAATTAAGAAATATAAATAATTCTGTAACTCTGATATGAGTTAAGAAAATCCAAGGGAGTTTAAAAGGATTTCATGAAATGTTTGACAATTCAAGATGATTTTATAATACTACCAAATAAATTAAACAAAAACTTTTTAAAGATCCATTGAATTGAGTTAAATAGAGTGAATTTGAAAGAATTAAAAAAATTCAAGAGAAATCCAAATAATTTATAAGAATTCAGGATAAATGAATAAAAATTCAGGATGAATTCTAAATAAATTCCAAGGAATTGTAAAAAAAATATTTCAAAATTTCTTCAAGTCTTCGAAAATCTACGAAATCCCTTACTTCTTGTGAATAAATTCTTTGAAATCCATTAAAATATGATAAAATCTCATGAAAGTCTATGAAATTGCATATCTCCTGAAATAATGGGAAACCGTTTAAAATATCTTGAGAGCTTTTAAAGTCTCTTAAAATCTTCGGAAATCTTATAAAATCCCTTGGAATCTTTTTAAATATCTTAAAACTGTACAGGTCCTGTAAAATCATTCCATGTCATTTAAAATTGTAAGAAATTCTTGAAAATAAGAAATAAGAAAACTCCTTAAAATCTTTTCGAATCTTTCAAAATACCCTAAAATATTATAACTCCTTTGAAAACCCTTCAAGTTATTGAAATCAGTTTAACATTCCCTAAAGTATTGCAAAACCTTTGAAATCTTTTGAAATCTCTCGAATCTTTTTAAAGATATTGAAAAGGCCTTGTAATCTTTTAAATTACCTTGATATATTAAAAATCCTTTAAAATATTTTGAAACTCATTAAAATTTTGTAAAGCTTGAAAATTCCTCGGAATCTTCAAAAATACCCTAAAATGTTTAAAAACGTTTGAAATCTTTTGAAATCCCTTGAAACTTCTTACAGCTCTTGGAAATGTTTATTTTCTTTTATAAACACCCTAAAATCTTTCAAAACCTTTGGAATCACTTCAAATTATAGAAGTCTACTGAAAATATCCTAAAATCTTTCAAAAAATTGTAAATCTTTGGCAATACCAAAATATTTGAAAATATTTGAAATCCTACGAAATCCCTAAATTCTTGTTGATAAATTCATTGCAATCCACAAAAATATTATAAAATCCAGTGAAATTGCTTGAAATCTAATAATTCTTGAAAGCATGGAAAAATGTTTAAAATACCTTGAAAGCTTATAATATCCCTTAAAATCCTTGAAATCTTCGGAAATCTTATGAAAACACTTTAAATCTATTATAATACGCTAAAATATTTAAAATACTTTGCAATCTGTTGAAATCCTTTCAAATGTTGTATAGCTCTTAAAAATTTCTTAGTTAGAAAGAACCTAAAGTATTTTAAATTCTTTAAAATCTTCGATTATACCTCGGGATATTTGTAAGTCTTCATAATTAAGAAAATCCTAAATTCTTGTCAATAAATTCTTTGAAATCGATTAAAATATTATAAAATCCCGTGAAATTCCTGAAATCCAGGAAAATTTATTAAAATATTTTGAGGGCTTTTAAAGTCTCTTAAAATCAATGAAATACTCAGAAATCCCATAAAATACCTTGGAATCGTTTGAAATATCCTAAAAGCCCATACATCCTACAAAAATGTTCCATATCTTTCGAAGTTCTCGTAAATTCTTTAAAACCTCATGACATTTTTTTTAAATCCCTTAAAATACTTAAAATCCATGGTAATTCGTTAAACATTTTTTAATGGCTTGAAAATGCCTTGAAATCTTTTTAAATCCCCTAAAACACTTAAAATATTTTGAAATCTTTTGAAATACCTTGCAAATTTTTGAAGCCGTTGAAATTTCTTGGATGTTTTAAAAGCACCCTAAAATCATCTGAGATTCCTTCGAATTGTTGAAATGAATTTACAAATCTTCGGATTCTTTTGAAATAGCTGAAAATATTCCAAATCCTTTAAATTCTCTTCAAACTTTTTGAAATTCTAGCAAATTCCTAGCAATTTAAGAAAATACTTTATAATCATGAAAAATCCTTTGAACTACCCTAAAAGATTTAAAACGAATTGATATAAATTCAGAAATATATATAGACCTGAATTCAATAGTGGTTGAACTATTGATTAATTTATTGAAAGAAAAGTCACTCAACTGATATATTTATTTAAAAAGTGACTATAGTGAGTTTATCTTTGAAAAAAATCCCTCAAAAGTCATTTGAGAAAACAAGTGACTAATAGTAACGGTGTGGCAGCCCTGATTATTATTGACAGTTGCTTAAAGTGCTTCTTACAGAAATTCCCTGACTTTTGACATTTTTTTTCAACATCCCTTGATTTTCCCTGACTTTTCCAGACTAAAAAAATTCCCTGACTTTTCCCTGATTTCCAGGTTTTCTGTGACCAGCGGTCAACCTGTCGACTGGAAATAGAAACTAAGGCTGATGCCAGCTGGGCATGAACATTTGCCGATAAACTGAAGACAGTTGAATCAATTTGTCAAGAGCCACTTTGAGGAAGAGCCGGGAAATTCAATTTGTCGCATTTTCTATATACCAAGTTAAACTGCTGACGCAGCCACTCCACAAGATTGAGTGAGAAGCATCAATCGCGAGTATGAGTATCGCTTCTGAATTGAAGGGCTGCAGTAAAGAACTAACATTTTTTCTGAAAATGGGCTTTTTGCATAAAAAATTCTCAAAAAATCAAATAAATGTTGTGTTAAAAGGATTTTTTTAAAGGCTCATTTTTAATTTTTAATAATATCAAACCATATAACGGACTCTCTGCACTTGTCTCCTATCTTCCTTTTTTTTTAATTGCCTAACCTCTTAACATTTTTGTAAACCTTTTTCTGACCAACTTTCTCTTCCTGAAAGTTTTTGAATGCAGTTAAACAATAAAATACTTCTTTTTCCCGAAAAGAGCTTTTGAATAACAGTATTTGCCACTTTTTTCAGCACCAAAGTACTAATAAAATTTCAACCTAAAATCTTAATTCTTCATTTTCTACAAAAAGCCATTTTTATCAGGGTTTTTTTCACTTCACTTTTTGTCTTGTGATCAGAAATGATATTTCTTGAAATTAGTATGGTTTATTTATAAAGAAACATATACCTTTCTTCTTTTTATAGAAATTTTGACGAAAAATCGTCTAGTACCACTTGTAGATACTATTTATTGACACATATTAGGAAAAAATGAAAATCATTTCTCCTTTATCAAAAAATTAATTTTTAAATGATGAGAATAACAACTGGATAAGGACCATTTGGTTTTCCCGCTCTAAAACACAGAAAATAAATGTTTTCACTACCCTGACATATTGTAAATAATGACCACATGCTTCTATAATTTCTATTAAATTTTTCTATTATTTAGCATATAAATAATTTAATTTTGATCCTGATCCTGTGGTCATTTTCATAAATTCTTAAATTCCACTACGAACATTTTTGAAAATTTTGACACATCAAAAATGTTGCATATTTTTAACAGGTCCGAAAAAGTGCTTATTATATTTTCGTTATTTTGTAAAAAAGTAAGCAATTTTTAAATCTTTGAGATGGCAATACATGCTTCTATAATTTTATGAACATTTTATATTTGAAAACCTATCGTAGATAACTTTTTTTCCTCTTGTACAATTTCATTCCTGCTTCTTATCCAGTTGTCATTCTCGTGTTTTCAATTGAAATATGCAGAAACAAATTGGATCCGAAGAAAAACTTTCTGATAGGTTAAATACTTTCTCTCAATCATGAAAACTTTTATTCATTTTATATAGGTACAGTAAACTATTCTATTTAACGAGTATTGCGACCGTCTGACAGGTTATATTACTAAATAATGACGTTACAAGTTTTATATTTATCTGGCGCAAACTTTAAATTGGAAGATTTTACTTTTTAGTTTTAATGGATCCCTGGAGGAAATTTATTTTCACAATAAATTACAATACAGTACAGTAAAGTACAATCATCTACGATCTTTAACGAGTTTCTAAAGAAAAAACAATTTAAATTGAATTTATTAGAAAAAATTATAAAACATAATTTTCACATTAATGTAATTAATTGAATTTCATTGTGAAAATACATGTTCTCCAGGGTTGCTGTTATTAGGGAATTGTTCCATGCACAATATCAAAAAAATCGAATTTTTCTAATTTCTTTAATTCTAAAATTATTATTTTTAATGTAATACAATTCTTTTAATGCTGTGACAGTGATTCGATTAGCTGCGTCTTTTATTTGATGAAAGTAAAAGAAGCGTTTAACAAGAAGAAGAAAAGTGAAAAACGAGTACAGATGACTTCAATAGGTAATTTTTATTCTCATGAGTTTGCCAAAAGTCAAGGTAAAAAAACTTCCTACCTTATTAATTTATTATATGATATTTAATGTGACTTATAAATTGATTGTATAATATATCACCTGCTTATCATAATCTCTTATTTATTATAATTTAATATATTCAAATTCTAGGACAGTTATTACTTATTATTATTTATAATATTTAAACTAAACCATTTTTTTCTAATCTGCATAATATTCTAATTTTATTCACATATGTCGAGTGGCAGTTATTATACTTTGTATTGGAAGTCTTAAATTAATCATTACCTCATTAATATTTATAAAACAAGAAATGTTAGAGAAAATTTTAAATTTCAAGGTGGGAGAAAAATTCAAACCTTCCTATATTGAGCTATAAAATTCTATGGCTCCGGAATTTTTTTTCTTTATGAAAGTGATTCTTAATTTACCTAGTTCCGAATCCCACTTCTTGCATATTTACAACGCCCTAGGACCAACAGAAAATGTTTTTGAAAAGGACGAATTTTCAACAAAATACATGAATTTTCAGCCAAATAATGCAAATTTTAAGCAACAAAATTAATTCTCAAACAAAAATATAAGAGTAGACTTCTCAACCAAAAATAATTAACTTTCAACCTAAAATAGTTAGATCTTCACCAAAGAGATGAAATTTCGACCAAAAGAGAACAACTTTTAACTGAAATAATGAATCTTTAAACAAAAATATGAATTTTCAACCAAAGAGTTCAAATTTAAACCAAGTAGTTGAATTTTCATATAAAAAGTTTAACTTGCAATAAAGATGATAATTTTCTACCAAAAAGACGAATTTTAAAAAAATGCATGAATTTTGAACCAAGATGAAATAGTTTGATTTTCTGTGAAAAAATTAATGTTCAACCAAAAGAAAAAAACTAATTTTCAACAAAACAGTTCAATTTTCAACCAAAGAGACAATTTTTAACTAAAATGATCTCAAACAAAAATATAATAGTACAATTTTCAACCAAAAACATTTAAATTTCAATCTAAAATTTTAGAACCATTAATCAAAGAGATGAAATTTGGACCAAAAGAGAATTTTTAATTAAAGTGATAAATCTTTAACAAAAAAGATGAATTTTCAACAAGAGTTAAACTTTCAACCAAGTAGTTGATTTTTCAATAAAGAAGATTAATTTTCTAATGAAAAAAAAACGTATTTTTATAAAATACATGAATTTTCAACCAAAAATAAAATAATTCGATTTTCTGTTTAAAAAATTATACTTAAAAAAATTTCAACTAAAATAATTTTAACCCAAAATAATTAACTTTCAACCCAAATCAGTTGAATTTGTAACAAAAGGGATGAAATTTCAACAACAAAAAAATGAATTTTTAACTGAAATTATGAATCTTTCACCAAAAAAATATATTTTCCACAAAAGAGTTCAAGTTTCAACCAAGTAGTTGAACTTTAAAAAACAAGATTAATTTTCTAATAAAATAGACGAATTTTCAACCAAACAGTTACATTTTCAATTAAAAAAGATAAATTTTCAAACAAGTCGTTGAATTTTCAAACCAAAAATGAAATAGATTTTCAAATAAAAAAATTAATTCGTAACTAAAAAAAATGTTCTATACAATAGTTCAATGGTCAAACCAAAAAGATTTTAATTTTAAATGAAAAACAGTTGAATTCAACAAAAAATACGAATTTTGAACAATATAGTTGAATGCTCAACTAAAACATTAATTTTCAAACAAACAGTTGCATTTTTAATCAAAAATGATCAAATTTCTGCAAAAATAGTTGAATTTGCAACCAAAGCGATACATTTTAACTAAAATGAAAGTGAAACACTCACTTCTGGAAGATTTACAACTTCCCAGGATCAACAAGGAATGTTTCAGAAAATTAGGAATTTCAAGGTGGGAGAAAAATTCAAATTTTACGATACTGGGCTGTAAATCTCTACGGCTCTGGAATTTTTTGTTTCCCTTATAAAGTGTTTCTTTTGATTTAAGTAGTTCAAGTATTCATCGAAACTTGATGATTTTTCGTTAAAAAAATTTATACAATTGATATTGAGAATCGGATAATTCTGATGCGCAATTTGCTGATCAAATAAAATATAATAATAAAATAAACATAATATATGAAATAAAATAATTAAAATTGTTGAGCGTTGAGTATTGCAGTTCTACTTTCAATCGCCTCTTTATTTAAAATATAAATTTCACAAAACAAAAATTCTTATCGCTATAGAAATGCCAATTATCACGAATATAAGAGAAAAAGACAATGAAAAGTTCTTTAAAAAATTCAAAGCTACTCCTGACAACCTTGTTTGGCTGATTTCATGAAAAGAGATGTACTTCAGTTCGATAATGTGCTCAACAGGTGTGATAGTGCTGAAATGCATCAAAGGCCAGCCCAGAGAGCTCGAGCTCGGTGCAAACTGTCGACGTGAATTTAACCAAGTATCTCTCAAGTGAATACCAGTAGCTGCACAATAGGAACAGACTTTGATTGTTATTTTATATACTTTTTTTTTAAATTTCAAAGAAAATGAAAGAAACTCAGCTACCATAAATTTATGGGTGTAATAATTTAGCCGTTACCTGCAAGAATAACTTAAGCCAACTTAAGTTGTTTTTGTGGATTTTTTTTATGGATTTTTTTTAATATTTTGATTTTTAGTGAATTTTGTCAGTGTGCGTGCACGGTCGAACTCTCAGTTCGTACGGCTAGGGCCGTGTCATAATATTAGCCATTTCAAGAATAGGATTTTTTTTATCTCTGAACAAATTTCGAAGAAGTGAAAATTTGGTATTTTTTGTCGAAAAACGTGTTCAAGCCAATCGATATTGTTTACAATATATATGTGTGAGTAATAGTCAACGTAAAAGGAGCTAATGAAATTTCTTGCAAAATTAGCAAAAAAACTGCATTTGCCTAAATCATTTTAGTCGAAGGTTACATTTGAACAATAAAAAATTATGCTATCAATTAACAATAGAGTGAACCAATTATGCTAATCTCTGATTAAAGCCAATTACGTTTCTCAGAGAAGGTGTGAAATTGCTATATTTGGTTGAAAAAAGGTTTAAAAAAATGGAAATTTATAAAACAATTATGGATAAGTGGTAGAAATACCAGACTTACCAAAATCCTGTCCTGTTTGTTGACAAATTTGCGAAAAACTACATTTTTCTGCCTTATACCAGTCAAAAGTTAAATTAAAAAAAAAAGCTGTTGACAAAATTTACAAAAAATTGGATCTACCATTCTGATTATTGTTTATATTTCCTTATTATACGTAAGGGAGCCGACGATTTGCAATAATCTGTGAAAGACGTATTGTTTAAATAATTATTAATTAATAAAAAATACATGAAACTTTTTAAATTAGCCAGTACAGTTGATCTGTAAAAACAACTACGCAAAACTAATATTTACGACCAATATACCGCAAAATACTTGATCCATGTTTAGAGGGTAGTTTTTTGGGCATGCTAAAAAGGGCTGGGATGAAATTCAATATGAAACGCTTAAGATTTCAGGTCGAAATATGTTGCATTTTCAATAAAATGAATAGTTGAATTTTTAACCAAAAAAGATTACTTTTCAACGAAATAGTTGAGTCTTCAAGCTAATTAGTTGAATGTTTTAGAAAACAGTATACTTTTAAATTATTGAATTATCAAACAAGAAAGAATTAACTTCAACAACAAACAGTTGCATTTTCAACCAAATAGTAGAAATGCACAGCCAAAAAGACTAATTTTTTAAAGACAGTTGAATTTTTAACCAAGAAATTTCCTACCAAACAAGATGAATATTTAATCCAAACAGAATTTTGAAACAAAAAAGGTGAACTTTGAACAAAATAGTAGAATTTTCAACAAAATAATTAAATCTTCAACGAAACAGTTGAATTTGTAAACACATAGTTGAATTTTCGACCTACAATGATGGATTTTTAACTAAATTGTTAAATTTTAAAAAAAACTTATCAATCAAACATTTTTAATAACATAGTTAATTTTAATATAAATTTGCAGTATATATTTATCTTAACCATATCAGTTATAGTAAGACTACATGTGAGCGAAGTTTATATGTAAATGACTACATATGTGTCCAGGTTAGGACAAATAAAAACTACATATTTTATGTTAAAATTAATGAACCGAAAAAATGTTTTAATCCCTTGAATTTTTAGTTACAGTATCTGAAAATTACTAAATCGTCACAGAATTTTCTGAAACATGTGACTAAAGCTTTATGCAGTTACCGTTGCTGAAAATATTGTTCCTGTTTAAGAAAATTTAGAAAGGGTCTCTGCATAAAGCTCTAGTGACGCATTTCGGAAAATTCTTACAGAAATTTCTAACAGTGTGCAAAGCATGTATTATCTTAACTACTAAAAATTTCCATTAAATTCAAGTCCCATATCCTATTATATAGATAAATTTTCTTACGGTTTGTTACAGGAGATGGGGTCTTAGAAAGAACCTATAATCCGTTACGTAATTTAAGTACGCGGGCCCTTATTGATATTAATGATTTTAAATTGTAATGGAGAATAAAATAGGATTTGCAGTTACTGATCGGCGTTGAGAGTAAGTGTAATACGAAATTCCAGCTACACTCCTGATCGAGCATAGGTTTATTCAAGGGCTCTTGTAGAATGATTTACCTTCAACACTAGTAGGTCCTGTTCGAGTAATTTAAATCGTATTCGCCCCATAGAGGCGCTTCAGAGCCCTAGCTATAGTCACATGATTCAATTTTGCCCCATTCAGTCGATTTGAACTTGCAGGTTTTTCAGCTTATACGTACAACTGAATTCAACAGGCCGATGGTCCTTCGGTACTATCAATACGAAATAAACGTTAATTTACACTCTCCACTTCCAGAGAAAATTAACAATGAAGAGTCGTTTAAATCCATTATACTTCAAGTAGTTGAATACCGATACCATAAAAATGTTGCTCTAAAAAATAGGTGTGTCACGAAAATCTCGAAAGCATTGTTGTCACTTTTGTTTTCAAATTGTTGTCAACATTTATTTAAGATAAGTCAGACGTATTTAGTAGTATTCAAATTTGTGTTCGACATGAGCAAAAGTATCTTTATTGTCAAACATCAATCTAAAATGGTATTTTTACAACAGGATCAAATGTACCATTTTTCAATTTTGCATTATTTAAATTGAAATCATTATTAATGAAAAATAAAGTTTACCCCCTAAAGTTAATTTTGTCTTGTCCTGTCAAATATTTGACTTCCATTTTTACTTACTGATCCTGTAATACTAAAAATTTCACTTTGAATGGAGACTTTAGACTGATTTTCCATATTTTCCGAGATGAATATCTCTTAGGGGTATGAACAGAAAAATTTGAGATTTACAGAGTTTTAAAATCAGTCCTTCTTTTAATTAATCTGTACACTTCGCGTCGGTCCTATGTTTTGAAACACTAAAATTATAATTTTGATAATAGTTCAAAATTCGCTATTTCGAAGTTTGGAATTTGTTTACGATTAGGTTGAAGTTTGTTTTCTTGACAGTGCTAAATTTAAATTTTGAAGAATTTGGTTAATTTAGTTTTTCTTGCGAAAATGTTAATAATTGAAAATTTAATGATTAATGTATTTAATTCATGAGTTCTGTAAATTACGTGACTTATAAAAACCAAAAATTTGTAAACTGTCATTATTCTGACATTTTGAAGCTTGAACATGCTTGAAAATACTTCAATTTAAAACAAAGTTTGAAATTGTTAAATTTTTAACATTTCAAGTTTGAATTCATTCGTTCTGAAAGCTTCCAATTCGAAATCGACAAAGAAATTTTTTTATGCAGATATCTCATTTTTTGGATCAGAAAAATCTATCCAATGACTTTGAATGTTTCTTGGTACTTCATGATTACAATTATTCAATTTTTATGTTCTTTTGTGACTTTTTTCGAATTAAGGGTTCTCTTCTATTGACTGAAAAAAAATCTTAGTTTTTTTTCATTTTAATAATTTTAGTTTGAAAAATGGATATATTATTATGACTATTTTGACATCAATTAAAAAAATTGTGCTCTAAATATAGTTTCTTTAAGGCGTGGATGCCTTTTCTATTGAACATAACCATTTTTTATTGACAATAAAAAAGTCATAAATCATTGAAAAAGATGGTATCCGCACAAAACCTATCAAACGCTTATTTCTACGAATAAATAAGAAGATTTTCATTTTTTAACCTGAAGGTATTTAAAAGTAAAAACCTAAACTTTTTGCAGGAAAAAAAAAAGAAAAACAGAACCCTATAATTTCGAAAGGTCCACTTATTTATCTTATGGTTTAATTTTTTTTTAAATAATGCTTATTATTAATGCAAAGTGTGTGAATATCTAATATTTTTTCCAGAAATGTTCAAATTTGGCGGCATTTGATTTAAAACTCTTCAATTTATCAGGTTTCCAATTTAAAATTGAACACCATTCAAGAAAAATACATATAAACTTCAAATTTTTTAGATTGAACAATTAAAAATAGAGATTTAAAAACTAACATTTTCAAATTGAAGCTTTAAGAACTAAATCTTTTGAAAGAGGCCTTGGAAATAAAACTGTTTGAAAATTATTTATTCCAAATTGTACAATTTTAATCATAAAAATTATATAAATTAAACATTTCAAACTCAAAACTTTAACAACAAAAATTAAACTAAAAAATGTCCCCCTTTCATCCCAAGCCAAATGTTCAAACTACAAAATGTTGCTATAAAAAAATCGTTCTCTAATTCAGAAAAAAAATAAGATCCCAAATTCCCTCCCTTCCATCTTAATAATAATAAAAAATGTCTTTCTCAATTCAGAAAAAAAATGAAAATGAAAAATTAAACTTTTCTAACTTGAAAGAATTTTAGATCAAACTTGATAAAACTCAAATAATTTTATGTGATATTAATTGGCTGACATTTAAAGAGATTGGAAAAGCTTTTCCACTGAAAACTTAAAAAATTTCATTATTAACAGAGTAAATCACACAAACAGATGGTAGTTGAGAAATACTGTTCCATACATTAAAAGGCTTTAAATTTTCAATTTTACATTATTAAAAGCTTTATAAATGTTTAAATAAAATTTTTTTGAATTTTAGTTTTAAATAATTTAAATAAAGAAGAGTTGTGATGCTTTAATTTTGTAATTAAACATTTATTACTTAAATTCAAGAGTTTTTCATCTGTGAAATTTTTAGTTTTAGTGACCTGGAGAAAATTTTCAAAACTTCTGACTCAAAATTTTTCAACTGAAAATACTTTCAATTTCCAATTGTTCAATTTTGAACGCTTTTATTAAGAAATAATGCATGCCTGATTCGTTTTCATTCCATTCACAATACTGTTCAACTTTGAATGCTTTAAATTAGAAATCATACAATTTCAACTCCTTTCTGATAAAATTGTCCAACTAAAATAAGTTTACTCTGAAATTTCGCAATTTTGAAAGCTTTTGATTAAACATTTTTCGACTTGGAATACATTCAATTTCCAATTATTCCATGTTATACGCTTTTATTTAGAAATTATGCATATCTAATTCGTTTTCATTCCATTCAAAATATTGCCTTTTTTCGAAATTTTACCTAATCTACGATTGATTTAGTTAAAACGTTTTCAGTTCATAATTATACAATATATATATATTTTTTTTATTTCAAACTCTTTGAATTCGACATGAATACTTATTGTTTCAAACATTTTTTAAATCCTTAATATTTAAAAACTTGTTTAATAATATATTTTAAAATTGATAATATTTTTAATCTCAGGAAATAAACCCCTAGATACCTGAATACGCGCGTGCATTTAATGCTGGATCTGATAAAAATAATCTAAAAATAAGTTGTATGAGTTGAGCAGGGATTTCTATTGGTTTTCTTCCTCAGAATAACTGGAGAAGAAATTATGCATCAGAAAATACCTAATTGCAGGATCGAGAATGGCTTTGAGATGTGAGAATTACCGTCAAGGAGGTTTAATTAAGAATCCAATTCTTCACCAGAGTCAACTGGGACTCTTGCTCTATGTGAAAAATGGAAAAAAAAACAATGCACCATTTTTAATTAGTGCTCAACTCTTCGGTAATTAAGGGCCCTGTTTAGTTCAGATGTCAATTTCATACTACTTGGAATGTAGACAAATAGTGAACTAATTCATTCATTATTTAAAAATGTTCAAATGAGAAATAATTAATTTTTAATTGTTATTTGTAAAAGGTAAAAGACGATTATGATACATATAGGAAATTAAAAATCTATAAAAATTTATTTTATGATAGTATTATTGATACAGAAGATGTGTTCCAAGCTTGGCACACAAATATTTTATTTCATAGAAGACATAATTATTAAAACAAGAAATTTAGACATTCAAGAGCTAATTACCTTTTTTTAATTAATTAAGCTGGTTGGCGATTTTAATGCATTCTGGAACTTTCCTTTATAGAAAATTCATTAAAAATTAAAATACACATGGTGCTAAAAGGATTTTTTTCGAAATAGATTTGTTTAGCAGACATTTATTGAAATAACTTCATAAAAAAGAAATTTTGATTTTTTTTTAACTTGCATACCATACTTTATTTCATATCTCGGCAACGAACTTTTATTTTCGTAAAAATTTGAAAATTGCATTTTTTATCACGTTTTAAAGTCACTTTGCAAATGAACTTTTTAATAAATGATTTCAAACAATAATGAAATTTAAATAAGTCTTTTAGTGAAATTTAGTAAAAGGATTGAAATAGAAAATACTGTATTTCATACAGCATTTGAGTATTTCCTGTCGGATTTGAGCAAGATCAATCATGATAAAACCACGTTATTTTTAAGGGCCTTTCTCTGTCGAATGTGACCTTTTAGGAATATTCGTCTTTGAAGAACGCTCGCTATTCGTTGGAAAAAGTATTATTGCCCTTTCGTGCACCTGCCAGGCAGAAAGATCGAGGGTCCATTTCTATCATCGATAACGATATCCTTTGCCGTCGCTCGACTCACAGGGAAGCGTCTGGAGAATAGACGAGGAAGAAAATAGGGGAAAGGAAAGAGGCGCTAAAAAGAGAAATATTCCGCCACTCTCATGTCGCGAGTCTTGTATATGTGTAGACGAGATTTCAGGTGCTCCAAGCTCCAGCATTTGTCCCGGAAAATGGGGTATATCCTTCCTCGGTGTTACAATAAACCGTATCTATCGTAAATTCCAGCATTTTTCACATCCCAAGCTGGCAAGCTTCTTCAGATTGGAAAAAATCTGTCTTCATGAAAGCTCATGTCTGAACCCAGAGAAACATCCACGGTAAACAAATAAATACGCTCCATTCCCGAGGAAAATTGGAAAATAAGCTTAAAATTGATTATCATGCCTCTCCTCCCATCTTCTCATTCCCTATACTTAGCGATCCACCAATCATCCCCTCTTTGCCCTCCAACGGCTCGCCCACAGTCATATTTGCATTACTTCTTCGATTTGCTCCTCTCTACGCCCCTCACCACCTCACAAATCACCCTCTCCCATAATTTCTACCCTACCTTCACGTCTCTTTCAAACACCCTATCCCCAACTCATCCATCCAGAATTTTAGCTTTACGTCCCTCTACTATATTTCCCACGCAACCATAATATCTCTACCCCCCTCATGGTCGTCCCACCCACGCCCACTTACAACTTATACCTCTTTCTAAAACCGTGTCCTTTAACCCTCCTCCAACATCTCCCTCTCTTTAGTCCATCACCAATACTTCATTCCTCCCCCACCATTTCACCACACCATCATCTCTGCATTACCTCTATCCTATAAGCCCCTCTCAACACTACAGCATTCATCCCATTCACATTCCTTCTGCCCTCCACCACTATCCTATATTCCCTCGACTCCTTAGCATCTTTATCCCGCTCACGATCATCAGCCCATGCCCCCATGTTCCGCATTTTAATTTTGTAGTACGGATTTTTATTATTTTTTATTCCTTTGAAAAATACGCGTGTTAGTGAAGAGTGATCGTAAGGATTCGTGATTCGAATCTGAAGTGCTGCCATCTGCTAGACAATTCGCAAATTAGTGGTGAAGTGTATTATTATAGGGATAGTGAAGCGATGAGAAATTCTTTAGTGTGCTTTTAGTGTGTAACGTTCTTGATTATATGACACTTTGTGTGTATTTATAACTTAACATCCCTCATTTTGTGATAAAATAGTAAAATGTTGTACTATGTTTCCAAAGTAGCAAGAAATATTATCGGAACAGAAAGTTCCTTATTGACACAAAAATTTGCCGGACTAGAAACTTTAAATACGGCAAAATTTGCCGGAGCTCAATACTCGACCTAAAATTATCTTCTTACCAGATTTTTATCCTGTGTAATTCAACAGATTTTTTCAACAAGATAGACAAAATCAATAAAAATCAACTGAAATAGCATTTATTTTAAAGAACTTTAACATATTATTTTTAAAAATTTTACGTTTTTAGTACATTGACTACGTCAAGAACATGTACCATGAAATTATTAATTTTCATGAACTACAAAGTAAAGAAAAATAGGTTTTTATCTCTAAAATTGAAGAAATATAATTTTCAACGATTCAAAATCTCATTTTTCTCGAAAACTAAGCAAAATATGAATAGCAATTCATAGTTCAAAATTATTCCCCTACCTGAAATCCATGAAAATGTACCCTTACCAGATGCTTATCTTGTGTATTTTAATAAAAAATTTCAAAAAAGATAGACAAAATCAATTAAAATCGACAATAGCATTTACACCAGAAGTCCAATATAAGGCCAACTGCACCATTCGTCCAACGACGAATTTAGTGCCACAGCCACTGCGAAGCAACCCCCGAAACTGGCCTTATATTGGAGTTCTTGTGTAGTTCACGGAACTTCAACATTTTATTTGTAAAAACGTCTGTTTTTAGTTCACTCACTATGAGAAGAACATCTTCCATGAGATTATTAAGGTGCCTGAGCTTCAAAGTAAAGAAAAATTGGCTTTTATCTCTAAAATTGAAGAAATATAATTTTCAACGATTCAAAATCTCATTTTTCTCGAAAACTAAGCAAAACATGAATTGCAATTCATAGTTCAAAATTGTTCCCCATCCTGAAATCTATGAAAATGTACCCTTACCAGATAATCTTGCTTATTTTAACCAACATTTTCAAACGAAATATAAAAAATCTATTGAAGCTAAATTTATTTGATATTATTTTTTGGATTTTTTTTTAAGATACAGAAGATATACATCTGGTAAGGTTACATTTTTATAGATTTCAGGATGGGGACTAATTTTGAACTATGAATTGCTGTTCATATTTCGCTTAGTTTCTGAGAAAAATTAGATTTGGAATGGTTAAAAATCATATTTCTTCAATTTTACAGATAAAAACCAATTTTTCTTTACTTTGAAGATCAGAAACCTTAATAATCTCATGGAACATGTTCTTTACACAGTTAATGAACTAAAAACGGAAATTTTCAAAAATAATATGTTGAAGTTCTGTAAACTAAATGCTAATTTATGTGATTTTTATTGATTTCGTCTACCTTTTTGGAAAAATTTCTTGAATTATACAAGGTTAACATCTGGTAAGAGTATACTTTTATAGATTTTATAAAGGGAAACAATTTTGAAATATGAACTACTATTCATATTTTTCGTCGTTTTTGAGCAAAATGAGATTTTTAATAGCTAAATAAGAAAAAATCTTTTTTCTCAAAAACTAGACGTGCAAGTACTTTTGGGTTGAACTTAATCGAGGCTAGCCGTGACAATAAAAATCAATAAAAATCAACTAAAATAGCATTTATTTTGAATAAATTAAACATATTACTTTTTAAAAACGTCTGTTTTTAGTTCATTGACTACATCCCCCCTCTTTATGACATATGCACTTCCCTCTTCACCACCCACATTTCTTTGAGGCTTTGAGTCAAAATAGTTGATTATAATTTTTTTTCAATTGCGAGACTGCAGATCAAAAATTGAAAAAGAAATTCATCAGAAAAATGGACAACTTTTACTCAAATAATTTCTAAACTTCCAATTTTTACATGTAGGGGAGCGGCACCGAATGCGGCGTACATAAAGGAAAATGCACGATTAAAATTCAAATATAAAGTAAAAGATTGGAATAAAATATATTTTGTTTAGGCCAATATCTTACCAATACTCTATGCATGGAGATAATTTAATCGAAGTTCATTAAAACAGTTAATTAATGTGTTTTCCAAAAAGTGCATCTGCGCCAAGTTGTCCTCCTTGTTTGATAATGTGGCGCGTTTCGATTTCAATTCATAATTATTGAATAAAAATCAAATTATGAAGAAAAATTAGTAAAATTTAATAAAAATAAGATAAATATATTTACGTTTAATATTATTAACATATTTGAGGGATTATGTCTGCTGAAATTTCAAGAAAAATTGTTTTTTTAACAGTGCAGAATGTCTCACAATAATTTGAGGGTTGTCTTCTGAAACGTCAAGAAAAAATTTTTTTGTTAACAGTGCAGAATGACTCACCAATATGAAAAATAACATAAAGAAGGATATATTTAAATAATTATCAATGAGGAAACTGTCCATTGACCATTTTCAGTCTTTCGCTTATAAACTGCCATCTAGAACAATAAAGGTTAGGAGTGCTACACATTTTTTATTTTAAGATAAGCTTACAGACGTTTCATAAACAATAAATCAAAATTATATTAACAATAAGTTCATTTTATTATTTTCCAAAACAGTTATAATGATTCCGCGTTCAAATAAGATCATTACTCTAAACCTTCTAAATATTTATTCTGTCAGAACAAACCTAAACCGAAAACTGGTAAAACGTTTTCAAAAAACAATTATTCTAAAATAACTCTAAAATACAGGATAAGTATTAGACTAAAACGTTTTTATGCATATTAGAAACGAAATATTGTTACTCTGAGTGAATATTTCTTACCTTCTAACTGAAACCGGCACTTTGTTACAACAAAATCCAGATTGCATGTTAAGATTCTCGGAGCAAAACAAACCAAAAACTTGTGCGCCAAGTTACCTGCCGATTTTAATCCCGAATGCGCCATATTAGCCGCTTGTGAATAGTATTTAATAACGATTTTTTACATAAAATTTTATCAATTTTACTCAAAATGTAAAACTTTAAAGCATTCAAAAACTCGGAACAGTATATTTCCAAACAATTTTAAAAGTTTATACGAAACTTCTGTAATTTTTTACTTGTTTTTAGCTACTCTGACAATACAAGCGGAAGAACATAAACTAACTTTTCGTCAAAAAAATCAGGCAATTAATATTATTATCTCAATTTTTTGATAACGTAACGTTGAAAACATATATACATGTAATAAAACTACCTCCACAAGCAGAAAATGCGTTAATATTCGAAAACACGAACGCGCCACATTAGCCGCCGCGTCGCATTCGGCGCCACTCCCCTACACCCAAAAAAGATCTATAATTTTTCCTATCAATTATTTCTTCATGGAACGCGTGGTTTTTGGTTGTATCGTGAAAAATAACAAAAATAAAAATTTTAATTTTTGGACAAATGACACAAGCTATGAAAAAATTAATAGACGAAAGTTTCTCACCCAAAAAAGTGCTATAAAAATATGTTTTGTTTTTTAGAAAAACAACACAAGGTACGAAAAAAATAATAAGCAAAAGCTGTTCACTCAGAAAAGATCTACAAATTTTTTTTTTTTTCTTATAGGATGCTAAGTTTTTGTTTAAATCCTAAAAAATAACCTTGAAAATAAGCAAAATAAGTTTTTTGAAAAATGACACAAAGCGAAATAAAATTTTAATGAACATAATTGTTTTTTTATATAGGATGCGCGCATATAGGTTGCTGAGAATTAAAATTGGTGCAAAATAAGAAACAAATATGAGAGTAATCATGAAAAATAAAATTTTTACTTTATTTTGCCATCGCAAAAATTTGATTTTCGGCTTCAGGGGGTCATAAAACGTGGAGATCCGTTGAAAAACTGTTGTGTCAAATTTTGGGAAATTCTAATACTTTCTCAATCATAAATGATGAGAATCTAAACAAAATATTTGAGTAGCAAACGATTTTGTGACTTGAGCATCGACTGCTGCCCAATTTAAAATGAATTCGGTATTGCAGTTTATAATTAGTAGAGGAAGTTTATCATTAAGTAGGTAAAAATATCGAAATTAAAAAAAAACGAGTAATTTTGTAACTAGTGATTTGAGAATAAGATATTCGGAATCTACCATTTTTTCAATTTCTGGCTTATGTAATTTCTTTAAAAAGTTAAAAATTGGTCAAGTTTAAGGAACATAATTATGACTTTGAGAATAAAAACTAGGTAAAGCCCACTTGAAAAAAAAATTTGAGTTTTAAGTACTTTAGATTTTTCCCTATCGATGAATGTTAGAAATATGTAAAGAAACAAATTTCATTTTGCCAAAAAACGTGGTAATGGTTGAGGTGGTTGTTGAGATCTGACTATGGCAACTGTGGGTATTAATTTTAAAGCATTTACGTGTGAAACTTTTTTGCTATCCATAACTGAAGTATATTTTGTTTGTTTTTGTTTAATAGTGTTGAAACGCATAATTTCACGGCGGTTTCGTATCCTCGTTTCTTTCGAGGTTCTTTTTTGAAATTTCATATATCCAATGTTTCGTATAATTTTATATACTCGTCCTCTATGTGTTTATATTTATAACGGCCTTATATCAATCGATATTTATATACGTTGCAATAACTAATAAATTCGCTTGACAATAATTATCTTAAAGATTTTTGCCACTATTCTTAATATTTTGAATCCAACGACTTCTTTGTAAATTTATTAATGGTTATTAATGGGTTTTTAATTAATTACAATTTTTATCTTCATTTTAAAATAGGAATATTTGTTCATTTTATATTAATAAATTACAAATAACACAAACATTTTTACAATAGTTCAATTAATTAAATGTGGCATACTGTATCGACATTATGGCAAATGATGAGAAATCTTTTCTGCTGCTAACCGGAGCAGGGTCTTAATTAATGGCGAACGCTGTGCTTGACATATTTACTCTGGCACAACTCCTTGAGCCTCTATTCTTTCAGGGAGGGGTGCAGAGTTGGACTCCTCTTGCTTGTTTTATTTTTATTTTATTTTTTTACTCAGTCAAACGTGCCTCGAAAATACTTCGTTAGCAAAGCCAATTATCTCTTTTCTCTCTCTCCCTCTCTACTAACAGTGCGAGAACTTTGGAGTTCCGATTAAATAGGAGCTCTAATGGACGATCCTCGTGCGAGGATCTCGAGAATGAAGTTTAACCATTGTTAAACAACAGTACCTGTGCGAACGGGTTTGTAGGTACGCATATAGACAAACTCTCTTTCGTTCGTTCTAAAATAAATTCGTTGAAAAAGTTTTATAAATTGAAGGTTTAAATGTAAAATCTCCAGCAGCAAATCAGATAAAAGTTGGATAGTAATTGGGTGCGAAGAGCGGGAAATTAAAATGCTAATTTTTGGAAGTGCAAGCGTATAATACAGAGAATTTAATACATAGTTGATTGAGAAAACTGTAAATCTAAGTTGAGAGAAAATTAAAATACATAAAAGTGTCTGGATCCAGAAACAGGTCAGTTTCGTCATTCCCATACAAACTTGATTGCACTTTATGTAAAAACAATATTCCATTACGAATTAGTAACTATTGTTAACAAGAAAAAATAACATTTTTCCTAATATTGGATGGATGGGTTTTCATTTTTGCACTGAATAGACTAAGAATGACGTCTTAAGAACAATGTGTTTTCTGACGAATCTTGATTAGATTTCGTTAAAAATAGAGTTGACCAAGAACCAAACTTTTAAGAACGAAATCAAATTCTATGTTTCAATGTCACGTGGTAGTAAATTAAAACAAAAACTGTTTCAAAACGGTCAAAACGTGAGTTTTTAAAATAAAATGGTTAAATTACAATCTGACATCTGCTGGTCAACTATCCTTATAAGAGGTTATTGTATAGTTAATGATATTTGATAGTAGGAAAGAAATTTATTGATCAAAGTAGGCGGCATGCGCCTACAAAGAAGGGTATTATCTAAATACTAAAATGATTAGTATGAAAACGTAATTATTTTAATAGATTGTTAATATTAAACAAATAATAAACCCAATTTCATAATTGTTTTTCTTTTACTCTCACATAGAAAAACATTCCCGTGATATTTGTTCTACCTTATTTTTAACAATGAAAATTTTCATTGGGCTCCTATTTTTTTTCGTGTCTCAAAAATGTTGCAACTGAAAACAATATCGAATTCGGCGTACTTTTGAGGATAGGAATTTTACCGTGCAAATCTCAAACCTGAAACTACAAAATTAGGCTTTGTATCCTAAGCACTAAGTTGCCAACAATAAATCGCAAACCGCAAGTCCAAAACCGTAAACTGCAAATCCGTAAGGCCAATAGTCGTAATTCCTAAAAATTAAGAACACAAAAATATAAGCTCAAGCCGCAATTCCTAAACCGTATGACACAAAATGGCCCTCGACTCCCGATATAAGACCGATTTTGGACATGGCTTGCCCTGCCCTTGATCCTAAATCGATAAAAATCCGAACGCAAACAGGCAGTGTTGCATAATGCATTTCTGAAGGATTTGGCCGTATGGCGAAACCTGATGCAACAAACGCCCTCGAGCTGTTGGTTACGCTTGACTCAGCACATCCTCTTTTTGGCCTCGCGGCTCCTCTCATCACGAAACTGCGGAGGCCAGCATTCCTAGGAATATCGTAAACCAGGGGGTCTTATATCGGGAGTTGAGGGTGATTGAATAACCAAAACAATAATTCTCGGCCCAAAAGTCGAAAGTATAAGCATAAAGGTTCAGCTAGGAGCTAAGAAACCCTTAAAATTAGGATTATTTGTATAAAAACAGCTAAAATGTGTATTTAATTATTAAAGTTTCAACAATTTACAATGAATAATTAATTTGTAATATTTTCAAATATATGTTTAAACATGTTTGTTGCATGAAATCTATCACTAAAATTTGAAAATGTGTACTTTTTGGCCCATCATGGTGTCCGTGACCTGTTATGTACCTAAACTTGTCAAATAACGATGTTTTACTTGAAAAGCACGACAGATGTGCATTAGAAGTCACGGAAAGTTGACCTTGAAATCTCATCTTTAAAATTAGCCCAAGAAGCTGTAAAAATATTCACTGTTTCTTGAATTAGTATAAAAAATGTAGAGGCGTGCGCAAGACAAAAGCTCGATCTTCTGTCCTTTGTGAATGCACAGGAAATAGAGATAAAACACAGCAGTCGCTACTCGATTGAGCGATTGTCATCTTTCGTAGGCCTCTACATTTCAAATGTTCAATCATGAAAATTGGCGAAAATAAAATATATTGGACCGGTCTTTCTTACTCTCTAACTCAGTCTCTATTTATCAAAAAATAATTTAAAAAGAGCTCATTCGACGCGAAATTGAATAACCTTTCAAACGATTTTTAGAAATCATTCTTTATGTCTTCTTTCTAGAGATATCCTGCGAGAAGTGAATGCATGTTTTTAATAGCTTGTTTTGAAGGTGTCCTTATACTCCTGAATGGCACTGTATATTTATTTTTCTGTAATTTACTGGTAAAAGCAATATTATATGTCCCTCCTTTTAGCTGAAGCGAGGAATCTTACGAGCTTCCGTAATTTCTAAACTCTAACACAGACAAGTATATATAGTCCAGGCGCCCTGTCCAATTTGGGGAAATAAATGCTACTTGAAATTTGACTTTGGATTCTTGTAGTGCCAGCACTGTGAGTGTAAACTATGGTCGAAGATTGCAAAAACAGGTATTTTGTTTATTCCAACTAACCTATACGTCTGTCAGGAAAAAAGTGTAGTTCAAAAATGTAGTTCTTACAAATATTTACAAAATGACGTGTCGTACATTAAGATCTGTTAAGTTGTTTACTTGGAAAAAAATTAAACCCACCCGAAAGTCCTTTTTTTAAATATGCAATTATTATTGCAATAATTGATTAACAACTTTCAAACTTTCAGAAAATATATCCCTTATCACCCTTAAGAAATGTACCAAACTTCAGCCGAAAATAATTAGTTTTCATTGAAACTCATTTTTTATTCAAAAATTGACTCTTTTTCAACGGAATTTCTACAGATTTTGCCGATAGGATCTGAACAAAAAGTGGGTTATTGTCGTCCGCAGGAGTTGTGCTGTCAAGTAAACTTAGCGGCAAAATGATTTTTCATTATTAAATTGCACAAAAATGCGTACAAAAAGAGGGTATGTTTTTTCGTCATGAACCAATAGAATAACTTTGTCAATTTCCACTCAATGGAATCGGGATGACATTCATTCGATAAGGGCGAAGATAATTTTTTTTTCTTCAAAAAATACTGCTACTGCAATTTTCAACCTACAGAGCTGAAATTTACATCAAATACAGATTGAGAGCTGTAATATTTGTTATAATACTTCCAAGGCAATCCATTATTATTTTATTGTTGATTATGGTGATTAATTATGGGATAAGGATTGGCGCGGTCTGTGGCGGCGAAGTGGGGGAAGCCGCTGTCGCGTACGTATGGTTATTACGCAATATCTTAGACAAAATCTTTAAAAGAATAAGTTATATATTATAGTGAATCCAATAAAAAATATATTAATGGCAAAATTAGGGAAGATAAATAAAATAGTTTTAAACATAAGGTATTAGATATAACTTTTTCGAAAAGAAACCCACAGATTTGTAACCAGCACGGAAAGCTAGTCCAAATTAAAAAAGAAACATCTTGATGCATCAATTTCTTGTTGAGATATTAAAACTATTTGCAGTTTGAACACGTGAATTCAATTCACGCGCGCGTTCCTGGCCTGCCACAGTGGCTTCCTCCATTCCGCCTCCACTGACTGCGTCGATCCTTTTCTGTGAACTTTTTCGTGAATCAGATACGATTATAAACAATAAATTTAGAATGCATATCCTCGTGAATTTTATAACAATTAGTAAAACTCTGTTTCTATATTTGATACAAAATTGAACTTTATAAAACGAAAATTCACGTAGTTATTTCATTTGTTATGAGAAGAAAACTTAACATCTTTTGTAAGCCATTTTTATGCAATTTAATGATCAAAAATCGTTTTGCCGCTATGTGTACTTGACGGCACAACTCCTGCGGACGACAATAACCCACTTTCTGTTCAGATCCTATCGGCCAAATCTGTAGAAATTCCGTTGAAAAAGAGTCAACTTTTTAATAAAAAATGAGTTTCAATGAAAACTAATTACTTTCGGCTGAAGTTTGGCACACTTTTTAAGGATGATAAGGGACATATTTTCCACAAGTTTGAAGCTCTTCAATAAATTATTGCAATAATAATTGAATATTTAAAAAAAGGCACATCGAATGGTTTTAACTTTTTTTTCCAGGTAAAAAAAAGAACAGATCTTAATGTATGAAACGTCATTTTGTAGATATTTGTAATACCTACATTTTTCATTCACACTTTTTTCCTGAGAGACATATAGGTTATTTGCAATTAACAAAAAACCTGTCTTTGCAATCTTTAATGATTGTTTACACACACAGTACTTCAGATGCCGTACTCGCAAACATATAGGCTTTTGTTCTACACACAAGCACTAAAAGAATCCGAAGTCAAATTTCAGGTAGCACTTATTTCCCCAAATGATCCTTTTTTGGACAGGGCGCCTGGACTAGTATGTATAACTCACGAAGGAATAATGAGACCGATCTCCGTACATGCGATTTGTTAGGAGCAACGGCACCGTAAGTGTCAGGCCTGTAAGTAGTAATTAATCTTCTGTGAGTGCGCAAGCGCAATGTTTCCTCTTCACACGCACGTGAAAGTGCGAGGGAGAGAGCTTCTGAAAATAGAGTACGCTAGAGCGGTTAAGCTCGTTTGTTGATCATCATACGAATGATACAAAATAAATCCATAAATAATATTTTTAATATTTGTGAAAGAAGTGTGAACCATTTTCGGAAAGAAAAAATCTGCCCGCGTGGCGGGCACATTCTCATCGCGCGCTTTGCGCGCGGCTCGCTTCGCTCGCAAGTTTAAGCGCGCCTAAGGCGCGCACCTGTTGGATCTCACGCTTCGCGCTCGATTTGGTATTGATCTCGTGCTTCGCGCTCGATAATGTATTCACCTCGCGCTACGCGCTCGGACACATTTACCTGACGCTTGAAGCTCGGTTCCTC
>JAABKJ010001523.1:0-30383 GCA_011634705.1 Andricus grossulariae
CGCTGTCTCATGTACGCGCTACGCATACACACGCACACTCGAACAATTGTACACACGCGCACCGACGAACATCTGCAAACACTCAACCATAACACGCACCATCATTCACCTGAAACTTTTTGTATATTTTGTATGTGTTTATTTAAATAAAACGAGATGCTACTCTTGTATTCAGAGAAAACTGTCTATCTATCCTTAAACCTGACCCTGGCGTAGACTGAAGCGTCCGATCGGAATAGTTAGACCAAGGGTAGGATCTTTCACTTGGCCCCCGGCGAGGGGCCACGGGAAACTAGACCGTTACAATTTCAAACAAACAGAGAAAGAGCTTTTTAGATTGGAATTTTTTAACTAATTTTATGTAACCTGTCACTACAAATTAGATTAGATTATGTACCTGAAGTAATAAGGTAAGGAGAACCTAACGTCCTACACAAAACTCGAGAATCACAGAGGCCTTTCAAATGGGAAAATCCTGTAAGGAAACAACATCACCACGCACTATGCCAACCACCGACGCTCAACACTGCCACCAAGCTTTACGTCACTCTCACGCATCCACGGTTACTTTACTATTACTTTAATAATAATCCAAGTGTTAAGGATTATAATCCTTGAATTAAAAGGATTGCAAATATGCTGCGGATTGGTTCGCCTGATTAAAAAAAAAAGCTTTGAAGTGTGCGTAAATAAACATAAATTAATTACCATAATAATATTATACAAAAGAGTACATAACTCCAAGCTGTTTTATCACAGAACTGGATAAAAACGTTGCAAAAAGTTGATCTGTGAGGAGTTTCTCAATGTTTCTCACAATATTTCCACATGGGGTTCATGATATACCAACATACGACTGTCGACTTTAAGAAAACTTTAATCTTTTTTTTCTTGTTGCAGAGTGGAGTTCACATTTCGAATGCTTACCAAATGGCGATCCTATTCCGGGCGTTCCTCGTTCCAGAACTTCTTATTCTCCTGATAACCATCATTCGAGTGAAAGTTATCTTGCTTCTACCGAGCCTCCTATACGTGTCAGGTCCAGGTCTCGCCCTGCCAGACTTGATTTTTGTGAAAGAGGTGTTCCTATTGCAGATATTCATCTTCATTCCAGGTCTAGGTCTCTTTCTAACAGGCATAGTTCATTACGAATACTTGGATTTCACCTCAGCGACCTTGCACTTCTTCGGGTTATCCCCCACATCAATCCAGATCGAAGATTTGAAATTCGCAGATACACTATTCCTGCTGATAAACCGATTCATTTGCGCGGAATAGGAGCATTTGACTTCAGGCCCATGCCAACCGAAGAACAATACGTATTAACAACATCTACTGGTGACGTCATTGCAATAATGAAACAAAATACAGTTCTTCGTGGAATATATAATCGCGATGGAAAACGGGTGGGAATAAACATGGGAAGTGGCATGGTGAACGCATTGAGCCCAGAATTAATCCGCGAAACTCCATTGGGCAACGAGCGTACAATCCGAAAGAATTTTCGCGTGGTACTTTTAAGCGACGTGTAAGCGACAGTACTCTACAGAGTATACAGGGTGAGTCTGAACTCATCATATTCCTTGTTCATTAACATTCCTTGTACAAAACTGAACAAAAAACTACTGTGACATAACGTTTTACGAACAATAGTTTACAAACTATTGACAGTTGTAAAGAATCAATGGAAGCTCGCTATTCATGCGCGTACATACGCATCTTGCGCGAACTCTAGACCGTGATGCACTTCAACTCAATAATTCTAATATTCGCCAGAGACAAACAATTTTGAAGCAATGTCAAGTTCTGAAAACATATCAGCCTCACTTGTTCAGTGATTCCGCCGATTCAAATTCTAGAGTTCGGACAAGATGTGTATGTACGCGAGAAAATAGCGACCACCCATTGGTTCTTTAAAACTCTCAATAGTTTGAAAACTATTGATCTTACAACATTTTGCCATGGTAGTTTTTTGTTCATTTTTGTACAAGGAAAGTGTACGTACAAGGAATATGATAAGTTCAGCATCACTCTGTATACGCGGGGGATTTCACCGGCGTATTAGACCTCACACTTCATACATTATAACATCTCAATAATGCGTAATAGTAATCTCATTGTGGTACGTAATACCGAGTAGTAAGTAGTATTTTTTAGTACTTTTAGATTGGTTGGTCTCCGCAACATACCTGCTTCTTACAGTTAGTTCTGTGTACTGTATTATTAACACTTTAACCATAAATCATTTTTAGGTTCACCAAATATTACTTGATTTTAATAATCAGAGCATTTGGTTAGTTCTAAATATAAGATGTAAATTTTACAAACCAATATTTTACTTGTTAGAACTAGTAGTATTGCCTTTCAAACTTATCTCAATAATATTGATCTTTATCATTGAGAATTTCGCTTATTTGGCGTTTGCTGTGCCCAATTGCATATATGCTTCTATTATTTAAAATCCTTATTTCTGGAGAAGAGAAGTAATTTCCAAACAACGAGTTTTGTTAAATAAAATTATCTAGAGATACATACTCGATAATAGCCAATGATTCTAAGTAATCGAAATTTGCCCGATTCAGATTCATTCTGTAATTGATATCATGATTTTATATCAAGTTATCGTAGATTCACTGAAGTGAGAGAGAGAGAGATTGCGTATTTTGTATGATGATTTGAGATTGTTACTAATTCCCTCTCAGAGAATTTGTTCATTGGTAAATAATACTTATAATTAAATACTTGCTACTAATTGAAGTTACCCGCACAACGAGGTCTTTCTATTAAATAAGGTGCAACCTCCTGTTCCAAAAATCAAATACCAAAACCTATATCGTAAACCAAGATTTTTATATTAAAGTGAGGTGTACAACCAGTCCTCCACAATTAAAAGATGTGCGAAGCCGTTACAGTACAATTGCACACACATATTTATTATTAAAATCAAATTTTTCCAAAATCTCACATCCGTTGCACGAATTCTGAAATCAATAAGAATAACTTCTCCAAATGGTTCCTTGAAGCAACCAGTCAAGATGCAACCCGAAACTGTGCGTCATCCACTCCTGCTCCTTCTATCTTAGAAAGTAAGACAGAGCGGAAAATGTACGCAAGAGAGTTCGTACAAAACTGTTCCTCGGAGTCTGGGCTCTAGCCGCGGATGACCTTATGCGGCAGATGGCACTGTTGGAGATAAAGTTTCACCTTTGCATACTTCTTTAGAACTACCAATCTTTGTAGAATGTTATGAGTGCTGACGGACCAAATAAAGTGATCCCAGAAGAACAGCCTTCCGCATCCTGCCCGCGATGGACAGAGCCTGACGCTGATAAGCCGGCATTTCGTTGAGTTGGCTAAAAAATGAAGCTTTCATACATCCAAGACAGCCGATTATGAGAACTACAAGATGGACTTTGTAGTCATGGTACATCCTGCTCAGTTCGAAATGAAGTGCTTGATATTTCGCCCATTGTTCTTCCTTCTCTGCCGTGCTGAGAATTCATTCACAAAAATGATCTTCGCGTATGGCAAGAGAGGCATTACATGAACACCGTAGAGGTGCCGAAGATGGCACTATATGTCTCTCTATGTATCCGTAGCATACTCGGCATTTGGTATCGCCTACAAGTACACTCAGTATGCGCTCGCGGTAAACTAAGGTGTCTCTGGTGCTGTATTGACAGGTAAAAAGAAATCCTGCAGTCTCCGATCTCAATCCAGCAGACTTGAGAAACACGTTGAACAAATCCATCGATAGCACACGGCTTTTGAGCACCTGCGGTGTTAGTGATGCTAGGCCATGTGTAGTGTCGCTGGACTCAAATGTAAGACGAAGCTCCTCTAGTATAGAAACGCCGCAGCATAGACGACCTCATGTTGATGTACGAGTCGCATAAGAGAATCTGTGCTATTTAGAACTGCGCAGGCTATAGCCGAAACCGTTCTTCGATGAAGACATTCCATGCTCAGCAAACGTCTACTCCCTTTATCTCGGAGAAGGCATATTCGAGGTAGGGAAGATCTGGGATCCATCTTACTGCACTTGGATGTACCTCCAGGCAGTCAAGGAGCTTGATAAATAGCTCATGGTTTATGTTATAGAATGCCTTACGGTAGTCAATTCAAGCCATGGACAGATTGCTTCGTTACCTAATCGAATCCTGGGTAATACCTCGATAGATGTTAATATTCTCTCTCTAAGGATGCCAGTAAATAGCCTGTGGCTGATTTTTACACAAGCTGTACGCCTGTAGTTCTTCAGACTTGACAAATCTCCGATCTTAGGGATCACTACCGTGCATCCTTCCACTAATCACTGCGGGATGGGTTCTTTTCCGTTCAAGAAAGTAGTAAATATACGCGCTAGATATTGGTGCGTTGAAGTGAACTTCTTCCACACAAAAGTTGTTGATTTTATCTGGACCGGACGCTGAAAAATTCTTAGTTCTAGCGATAAGTTTCTTCACTTCTTCAGCAGTAATTAGCGAAAAATCTTTTTCTGGACCTTGCAAACTTTGCTTTGACAAAAGTTACGAAAGAGTGATATATATGAAGACTTGAATCTCTTCTCGACTAGGTGAATTTTCAACGGCACATGACGTTTTCGTTACTCTTCTTCTTGATAAAGAGCTTCATATCCCTGTCCGCGTAAAAAAAATACATGATCTCTTAATTACTGAGGCATTGTATGAACATATTCCGGGTGCATATTGACCCAACGTTCATGTAGCCTCTGTATTAATACTCTTCGCGCTGGTGAGCTTCCCTGCCAACAGGTAAGGATCTCCCTCCTCAATTGTTCCGAAAATTTAAAAGGATGTTCTCGCGTTTGTCAAGGGCGATTGCCTAGTCGTCGCCTCGGTCCAGTCTTATTGCCACTCCCAACTGAACTATGGCCTCCATCCGCGAGAGGCCTATTGTGGGTGACACTGCGCGATACTGGTGAAGTAGCCGCATAATTCGTTGCATTGGGGAATTAGCCCAATGCAACGTGATTGACTGCAAGAGCCGGAGCTCTCGGGCGATGGGTTTATTATTGTTATTATTCATAAGTTATTATCCGAAAATTCAGATTTGATTTTTTTTACAAATTTAACCGTTTCGGTTAAGTTTCAATGCTTGATATGCTTCTAGAAATTTCACAAAAGAAATAAATTGTTACCAAAAAAAGTGTATTTTCAATCGAATAATTGAATTATCGACCAAATATTTGAATTTACAACTTAAAAGATCAATTTTCAACTAAAAAGTAAAATTTGAACAGTGTAGATCAATTTTATGCTAGAAACAATTAATTTTTAATTGCAAATGTAGCAGTTATCAAAAATAAATTAAATTAAAAGAACTTAAAATAATTAAATTAATCAAAAAATACATTAAAACAAAAAAGAGGCATCTTCAACGAAATAGTTCGATTTTAAATCAGAGAGATGAATTTTCAAGCAAGAAAATCAATTTTTAACCCAAATAGACGAATTTTCAACAATTACACAAATTTTCAACTACACACTAAAGAAATAGTTGGTTGGGACAACTAATGAAGTAGTAGGGCCAACTAATTTAGTTTGTAATATGTGCCGCTGCTATTTAATTGGTTGGGGTTACTACTTTTATGGGCGAGATTGGCAGTAGTTGTCCTTACTACTTCACTTGTTGTCGTGCCAACTTTCGATGGTACATACTATTTTCAGGTAGTTGTACGTACTACTTCAATTAGTAAGTCTTACTATTGAATTAGTTCGTCTTACACATAAACTAGTTAATCTCAATACCTAAAGTAGTAACTCTCACTATTACAATTAGTGAGGTTTACTATTTAAAATAGTAGTCCTTACTATTAAAATTATTAAATTTCATTATTTCAGTTAGTAGTCATTAGTATCATAACTAGAAAGTTTTACTATTAAAATTATTGGTTCTGAGACTACTACGAAAGTAGTACTTCTCAATATTGTGACCAGGTCCTGATAATACTTCATGTCAAAATAGAGCCACATGCCCATGGGGATGTTAGTGAAAAGATACTATAGTTTCATTATTTAAGGGTACAGACATGCAGTATTAGTAAGTCTGTTTAGAAATGTACATCGATGCGACAGTCTTCACTACTGCACTGTACACAAAAAGGTTAAGATGAAAATGGCGACGATCGAGAACGTGACGCGATATTTCAGTGAAAATGTTGACAGCACTGTTCAGGTTTCAGTTCTACCAATGCCGCCAAGGAGGGAAACTTGTAACTTTTACTACTTTTATTCCTTGGAAAATAAATTGGTGGTGAATGTGACTACTTTATTTTTGGTGACTAGAATTACTATTGTTCCGGCCCCGACTTCTGAAAGATTCACAACTTTCTTACTTTTGTTACGAATGAATATAATTCTCGTTTATTTTTCTCTGTATTCTTTGTTTATTTCTAACAGCGGGATACGTTCGACAGCTTCGTCCTTTAATAAGCCTCTCCTCAAGTTCAATATAATTCCTACCGTACCAACGAATTTTTTTAGATGTACTTGCTACAATTCGAATAGTGAAAATGATATTGAAATTAAATGAAAGTGAAAGATTTTGAGAAAAACCAAAGAATGAATGATTTTTATTGTTACTACGCGTCTTAATCACGTAGTAGGTGTAACAGATGGTTAAACATGTATTACTTATGTGTTATCGGGCACCATGAGCGTAGTAGTTTTGCTTCGTATGCTTTTTTAACGAGTAAGGAATACTCCCTCGAGTAGATGCGTAAAGAATCGAAAATATTTAACTGCATCTTTTTTCAACAATAAGGAATTATTTCCATATGAAATTTATCTCTTACATTTTTTAAATAGAAAGAGCTATAAATAGTTCTATATTTATACCGACTGTACTATACGGTAGCGAGACGTAGACCTATCAAGAATAGGATTAGAGTTAAATTGTTGACATATGTGAAAGAAATTTGCTAAGATGGTTTGGGTATATTGAGAGAATGCAAGATGAGCGACTAACGAAACGAGTGTATCAAGGTAAAGTAAATAGCAGTGTGCACAGAGGCAGACAGCAGAAAGAATGGTTCGAATATGTTAATGAGAACCTAATTCGAAGAGCTACAAGAAGCCATAGAAACACAAGAGCTTGCATGAAAAAATGCATGGACGTGAAGGAAGGTAGAGAGGTATGCCAGGACAGAAAAGTGTGGCGACAAATAGTTTATAAAAAGTGTGTCAGTGGAGTGAATGATGCCTGAAACAAAAGACCTTGGATACTAATGTGCCCGAGTGAGGAACCTCTTGCAGACCCCATGATAAGCCATAAGATCGAGTTGGTCACGCTCAAGCAAGTAAAGAAAAGATCCTACGCATACACTCAAGACAAGAAAAAGATAATCAAAGAGCATTGCATTTAGAGGCCTGAATGCCATCACCAAGGATGTCACCCAGGCCCTCTGAATGCCGATTCCAGAGAATATACGGTCTTCGCAGTGGGGTAGCGGCTGCCCATCTGGGGCAGCTGCCCCAGTTGGGGCATATCTGGGCATCTGGTTACTGGCGACAGCAACAAAACATAAGAAACGAACATTTGAGTAATCCAAGAAGCCGGTGTTCCCAGAAGCAAAGAGGAGCTGCAAAGATTACTGGAGATATGTGGGTGGGCGCGCGACTGCATTCAACGGTATACAAAAATTACCGCAACAATTAACCAACCTTCCGAAAAAAGAGGCCGTTCGCTGGAATTAGACAGCAGAAGGAAGCGAGGTCTTTTCCCATCTCAAGGAGGTTTTCGATAATCCCTTGAGACTTGAAAGACCGGATCCAAAGCTTCCATACACGCTTTAATTTCGGACAAGTCCGGTGGGTATAAGCTCCATGCTATTCCAAGTTACAGAGGGCTTGTCCAGGTCCATTCATCGAAGACCCATTGGTTGCCTTCGAGGGTACCTTGGGGGCATCGGTGTAGGAGGGACATATCTCGCTCTATCGGAAACCTGTAGGTTGTCCACGAGGTGTCCGTCGAGTGTCGATGAAGCGTGCATATAGCACAATCAGTGATAGAAATAAATGGATTCGCGTGCGATGTTGGCGTATTTTTTGTTTAACTCAGCCATGACTTTTTAGGAAAAAACTCTAGCAGTGTTTTAGCACTAAAGAAAATCTTCTCTTTTCCTCAAATAAAGGTTATGTATGAGGCATCGATTTATCTACTGTAATTGTAAGCGAGATTGCATTGAGAAGAAAGCAAAGAAATCTCAAGTGTAGTTGCAGACATCATGCCAACAGTACGCTAAAAAAGAAATATATTACACATTTTGAGAAAACCTTACAATAAAAGTTGTAGGCAATTAAAGAAAACACCTTTTATGTAATGCACATTTTTTCATAAAACCACTTGTTTTCAAAACGTAAGATGGAAAATAATGACAAAAAGTGTAGAATTTCTTGAAATTGGATTTGCGTGACTCCTGTTATTACTCATTACTAGAAATGATAGTTCAGATCACGCATAGGTACTCCTGTGACTGCATAAAGAAGTAATTTAAGTCACACCCCTACCTCACTTACACTAATACCCTCTTTCAACGTCCCGTTGGGGTGAGAAGGCACCCTTGTGACTGTTCAGAAAATTAATTAGGTTTCCATCCCTATAAATTTCCAATATATCATGGAGGAAGCCATAAATCTTTGTGACTGGTCACGGAAATAATTGAGGTTACATACCGACCCCTTTCCAATATATCATGGGGGCAAGAAGGCAACCCTGTGAGTCGTCACAGAAATAATTTAAGTCACAACCCTACCCCTTTCCACTTATTTGTGTTGGAGGCAAAGGTTGTGTTTGCATAGGCCAGAGGTCTCTAAAAGTAGATCCTGTATCTACTGGCGATCCCGGGCCAATAGGTCGGATCTACTGAGCTTTGAGTCATACATTTTCTCTCAGTTTCCTATCGAAAACGAACTGGTGGAGCCTAAAAATGGCCAAATGATCCTGGATCAGGCTGCACCCGTGGATTGTGGAGACCCCTCGTATGGGCAGACTGGAACGAATTCGAGCTCACCGCTTTTCAGAACCTTATACTTTTATACAGAAGAAGATGTTTTCTTTGTTTGTAATGTAGGCGGGGAAGCCCGTGAGGTCCCACCCCTAGCGCTCAAGCTATAAAGCCTATTGTATTGTGTGTGTTTACAACAAAAAATGTGACAACTCTGGTCAAACGATAATTATGACGTTGGTGAAACAAAGATAACTACAGATGGTTAAAGATAAAAACAATATATCATATAATAAATATGAGTCATATATGCTATTATAAGCTAGTGGTTGGCAAAACGTATATCATTAGAGAACTTAAGACTTAATTGTTAGATAACTTATATAAACTATGGATCGAATTGCAAAGATTTAATTGTTATAATATTAAGGCGTTATAATAATACAGCCTAAAGCGTCACTGAAAGTGCGATAAATTGACAATACGCAATTCACCAGTGCGAAATTTCGAGAGTAGAATTGTCATTGCTAAATAAAATGTTGAAGAATAGATTTTTGAAGTGATAAGGTGAATGTGCATTCCTGATTGATTCAGGTACTTTATTCCAAAGATGCGCTCCCCTCACCATAAAGGATCTTTGCAACTTACAAGATTTGTGACGTGGAACTGTAAGGGCTGTTTTTCTTACATGAAGCTTAGACTGAGCAGGCAAAGCCACGTTTCTATTTTCAAAGAGATCTAGAAGATATTGAGGAGTTTTGTTATAAAAGAGATTGTAAATTACATTTTCCATACAAAATTGTCTTTCCTTAGCCACATTAAGAAGTTTTAGTTTTTGAAGGGTTCAGCGTTAACCTATTGTTTAATGCCCATTGATTCACTATATAATTCTTCTTCTGAACTCTCGCAATCAAACTATTAATGGAAGAGATAGGACCAGAGACATATAGTTTGAAATCGTCCGCGTATTTATGGCACTTACAATACTCAAGATCACTACCAAGGTCAGAGGTTTATAGACCGAAAAGAAGGGAGGCAAGAGAGGAGCCCTGGGGGGCTCCACTCTCGACCCCAGCCCAATCGGACTGTTCACGTTATTATTAAGCACTTGTAGAGTACGGTTTTTAAGTAGGATTCGAACCACACAATTGCAGTACTAGATACATTAAAGTAATGAAGTTTATTTAAAGGAAGCTTCTGATCAACAGTATCGAAAGCTTTAGAAAAATCAAATAAAACAACTATTGTTACTTCCTTCTTTCCGATAGCGATTTTAAAGTCTAAAGTAACTTTCAGGAAGGCTGTTAATGTACTATCCTTAGCCCGAAAGTCCGATTGTAGCGGATCGATTAGCCTATTTGCATCTAGGTAACTCGTAAGTTGCGAATGCACAATACGTCCTAGCGGCTTAGATATAGCACAAAGTATCGAAAGAGGCCGGAAATCATTAGGAAAAGAGGGACTACAAACCTTAGGGATAGGGCGAACAGCGCTTTTTTCTATAGATCAGGGAAAAATCCCACCTGAAGGTAAGAGTTATTGATGTGAAGGAGTATGGAGAAAATTACAGGAAGCGCTAGTTGAATCATCTTTGTAGATATACTATCGGTTCCTGAAGTATTAGATTTTATTTCGAACAGTTTTTCGAAGAGAACTTCCGTCGTTATGTCTACAAAAAAGAAATCAGTATCTCGAAAAGTCGAGCTTGTCTGAACTGCTGTAAGGGGTATACCAGAGTTTGAGGAGTTGAAGGATGGTAGATTTGTGAATGCTTTTAATAAATCATTAGATATAAAAGTATGAGCTAAGGCTTCATTCTTAGGTAGAATTAGATATAAGCGTCTAAGTATGTGTCAGATATTTTTATTTTTATTCTTGTTCTTCATAGCATTTCAATTATATTGATTATACGAATGCCTGATTTTTGTTTGAACTAAGTGCCTTAGCTGACAAAACTGTGCTTGTATCAGTGGATTTTTAGTTCTCTTTGCCAGGCGAGGCTTATTATTACGTTCCTTAATAAGGTTTTTGATTTTAACTGTGATCCGAGGAACGAAATTCTTATGCTTATGTGGAACATGCAAATGCGCAAGTTGATCGTGCGAAGAAATTAAGTAAGAGCATACAAAATTTAACTTACTATTAATTTCTTTAATTCTTGGTATTTTTTACCAATCATAGGTCATTAAGTGCTCCTGAGACTTACACTCATCTACATATGCAAGATTTCTTATTTGGGTTTGATTACGGTTTGTGAATTGGGTACAGATATATTTGTATTTCATATTGATAAGCACGTGATCAGATAGAAATCAAATAGGATGCTGACCGTAAGAACACAGCTTATCCAGATCATCTACTATCATTAAATCTATTCGGGATCTGGAATGATTAGTGTGATGGGTGGAAGTATGTGGAACAATAGATAACCTAGCAGCATGTATCATAGTTGTTAAATATTTAGTATAATTGCAAATCGCATTCAAATTAGTATTAAAATTACATGTGAGAATAATATTATTGAAGTTAGGTACATGGGTAAAAATTTCTGATTCAAGTTGTGTTCCAAAATAGGCATTTGGAGGTTTAAAATGACCCCCATCAAAATAGAGTCCCTTGCTCCCGTGACCCAAAAAAAAAAGAAATTCAGCAGTAGAATAATTAACGGCCAAGCTGACTCCCAATAAGACTCCCCTAAGACTGTCATGCACATACAACCACCACCCCCTCTCCGCTCCTCTCAGTCTCTACGAAAGAGCACGTAATTGTCAAGTGCGACTACAATTGATCGGTCATTCGAGGTTAGCCATGTCTCTGAGACTGCTATAATATGGTACGAACAAGAGCTGAAAAAATGTCGGAACTCATGTATGTGAGCCAAGAGAGACGGACATTAACATGGCAAATATTTAGAGAATCCATAATAAACTGAGCATAAACTTAGCTGCATAACACGATAAGTGTAAATACACCGAAGCAAGGAATATACCTAAGCAAGACTAACAGATCAGAAGTTAACATTTTTCCTGACCAAAGCGTCGTAATCTTATCGACAAAGTGAATTAATATACTAAGTAAGCATAACCTGAGAATCAAGAGAAAAATTAGGTAATCTAACGCTCGCAAGTGGACCCCTTTCGAAATAAAAAAGATAAAGTCTATAACAATTGCCAATTTTCTAATGATAGCATACAAAAAATAAAGAATATGCAGACTTATAAAATAAATAACCATCAGTATGTAAGGTAAAATGACTGCAAACCATATTTCCCACGATGTTAATAGGGAATATTTTCTTCTTACGTCGAAATTATCGTAGGGCATCCAAGTCCCGAACCTGGGCAAGAAAAATTCTTGGCGCACCATCAGATTGACGGCAAAAAATCTTGCCCCCAGCAATCCACAGGTACTTTATTTTGTTGTTTCTTCTCAGGTAGAAGCGATTTGACAGATGGTAGCTGAAAGGTCCTGCCCCTCCTTCACTGTCAAACCGTGGAACTCTAAGGTCTGACAGAGAGCAGCTTGTTCTAGATTATTACATCTTAGGGTTAAGGCTTCTGTTTGAGATTCCAGCATAGAATGTCTATTCTGCAAATTCATTGACGATGCAAGAATTTTGTTGATGTTAGACACTTACTCCAGGCACCAGAACCACTGACGCCGCTTTTCTGATACTTCCAATATCATCAGCTGTTGAGGAAGTGTTAAATAGTTTTCGGACATGCCGAGTATTCGAAGAATTTACCGCTACGGTGGTCACTGAGCAGCTTGAACAATACCAAACCTTCTTTTTTTTTTAAATTCTGGAAAGATCTTTGCTCGACTCAAACTAAGAAACACCAAATTTACTATTTTCTGACTGACACCCACTCAGAAACGCATCAAAACAGAAACCACGACAATAAGTACCATCCATAAGTAAGTTATAATGTCATACACTTACATCAAACCAAAGCAATTAACCGAAATGTACGGAACGACACGAAATGCGTCTATCTACCAACGACCAGGGCTGTATATTTCTTCTCCGAATCCAGCCATCTTCGCCGAGTTTTTTTGGATCTTGGTGGGTTTCGTTGTTACCACGTTCTGAGATTGTACTTCTCAGGTACCAGGCATACCTATCGCACAGTAAATCACTTCCTACTTTTTTGTGGCCAAGTGGCCCCCACCCACTCTACCATCCGGCAGCCTCCCTAGCAGGCTAGGGTGGACGGAGCGATACCTCTGAGGTCATCAGATAGATGCACAGATTCGAAGCACTGCCTTGGTGTGTTATGCACGTGTATGTGTGTGTATGTTCATTACTCAAATTAGCCAGCGACCGCCGAGCAGGAGTCCCCCGTAGGTGCCTCAAGCACAGGAGTCCACCGTAGGAGCCTCAAGTACAAGAGTTCCCCGTAGGAGTCTCATGTGCAGGAATCCCCTGTAGGAGCCTCAAGTGCAAGAGTGCCCCGTAGGAGCCTCAACTGCAAAAATATCGCTGCCTCATTTTCGAGTTTTCTCGAAATAAGGTGGGTTCCAAACCACCGGCGCCCCGGTTGGAGTGAATAAAAAAATTTCCATTGATACCGGATCAGGGATCGAACCCTAGTCCTCCTGCACGGAAGCCTGATGCGCTATCGTCTGAGCCACCAGGGCTCCTTACAGAAGAAGATAGTATTTTGTAATTTTTTTAGTTTCACATTTTTTTGCTTTGTATTTCCTTTTTCTTATTACTCATAAAGTTTTGTTATGCATTTATTAAAATTCGGAAGTGTTATCAGCTAACTTTTTCTTTCTAACTCATCAGCATAGTAAAAATCGATGCATCCAAAGACACGAGGACAGGAAGTTTTTCGTGTGTGCCATGGTATCATTATTTACAAATTCTGTGGAAAGACTCACCGTTTTATTCACATAAGCACAATCCTTCAAAATCATGTAGCCTTTCCAGCAATCGGTTTTGATTTCGGCGTCCGATTTTGTACTCGCCGATTTTGACAATTCCGCCAACACCCCAAATTTGACCTTCATTCTGGAATTTTTGGCCAATGGCAACCAGAAAAACTTCCCTGCAAAAATAAATCGATAGAAAACGGTTTCTCTGGATACTTCTTGACCTTTGACAATGCGACTTTCGCAAATGGTTTGTTGAATGTTTAAATTTACCGATAATCTGTATGTAATTAACATACAAGCTGCTGAAGAAATCTGGTACCTTTGAAACCACTTGTTTTGTGTGATAAGTCTTTCAAATGAAATCCGGTATACAGACTATGATACATATGGCGGCGATAGATAGATACCATCGTAAAATATGTTGCTTTTTTTCGGATTCAGTGGGTCTCGAAACCATTTTTTACATAAAATTCATGCATTCTCATTATGGTGAGAATGTGAAGAAAATGAAAGAAACAAAGGCGGTAAACTTCAGAATAAGCAGGGTATAGAATTTTATCAATCCGACGTTTTTCTGGGTTAAAATTGACTGTACTGCGGGGTCGGATTTCTCATTTTTAATAGCGTTAATCACGTGATGTGTATGAGTAAGGGTCCCACGGAGGTAGATCAGTAGAATATTGAAACAGTTTTGACCAATAAGGTGCCTGCACAAGCACTAACAGTCACCTCATTGGTCAAAATTGTCCCACTATTCTAATAATCTGCCTCCATGGGACTGCGCTCTAAGTAAACTTCCAAGTGTGTGTAAATGTACATAAATTATTTCTTACAGTAATATTATATAAAATATTACAACAGCTCTAACTTTTTTATAACAGAATTATATAAGAACATTGCAAACAATTGTGCACTGTCCAATTTTAAGATTATGAAAAGCTTGGCGTTTATCTGTGAGAAGTTTCCCAAGGCAAATATCTCTCAATGCCTTTAAACTTGACTCACAGTAATCCCACATGGGGTTCATGAATTACTAACATACGATTGTCTATTTTAAGGAGAATGTTATTCTCTTTTTTTTGTCACAGAGTTGAATTTACATTTCAAGTGTTTACCTAATGATGATCCTATTCCTGGCGTTCCTCGTTCTGGAACTTTTTATTTCTTGTCAAACATCATTCTACTGAAAGATCACTTCCTCCTCTCCTTTGTGTATACTTGGATCTGACTTCAGAGAAATTGCACTTCTTCGGCTTATTCCCCACACCAAACCGCAAGGGCGATTCGAAATTTGAGGCCGATAAACCAGTTATTTTGAAAGCAAGAGTGAATGTCCCTTTGCCGGTACCAACCGAAGAACAAAAAGTATTAGCAACATCCACTGGTGAAGTCGTTGCAATACCTAAAGGAAATGCAGTTCTTCATGTAATATTCAATGACGATGGAAAACGGTTAGGCATAAACATGGGAAGCAGCGCAATTTTCGAATTCACCCCAGAATTGAGCCGTGAAACTCCATTAGGCATCGAGCCGGATGCGCGAATACATACTAATCGCGCGCGGTTTTTGTCTTTGGGGGCATCTAGGGCACGCGTCTAGGATCCCCTGTCCTACTGTGCTCTGGAAACTAATTTGTTCCTTGAAAATTCTCTTTCGATAAAGCTCCTTCTGGTTTAATGAATACATTCTATAATCATTTGTCTTGCGCTTCGTAATTAATTAAAGTACATCCAAAACCTTTCTATATTATGTTGAACTCTATTTAAAATCAAATGTATGTTATATTAATTTCTGTACCTACATACTGAGCTGATAATTCTGTTATTGCAAAATCAAGTGCAAATTTTAGTGATTATTATTTTATAATTATTACTTTATTCCTTCTTTTTTCATTAATCACGGGAGGGCAGACAAAGTGACTGACAGACTGACATAAAAAAATCTTCATAAACTATGAGAATATAAAAAATGTAAATCTAAAATATAATATTGTTTGTGGTCCGAAGTCGGATCAAAATGTTAGGAGTGACTGGTAATAAAATTGAGAGAGTCAGTATTCTGAAGGCTTCCATATTTTTTGAATTTTCAGTACCTCTGTTTCTGAAACAGATAATGCAAATTGTTTTCATTACATGTAGGATATTAACCAGCCCTACCATTTTTTTCGTTAAACTTGATTTGTATTGAAACGCTTGGAATCCTAATTCATTCATCGAAAAGCCAGTAATTACTCCAGTGACACCACCACTGGCGATTCTGGAATCGTTTATACAACCGTGCTCGAGGCTTAGGTTGCTTATATACCCTTAGATAAAAATTGAAAAACAAATTTGACTAAGTAGCATGGATATATATGGATATTACAGCCTAAACGCTACATTTTCTCAAATTCTTATGCAGAGATAGCAGCAAGTGATGAGTAGGTTTTTTTTCAAATAACTGTTTATTCTTGTGGTTGGTACTGATTCAAAACCTAACTTTTTCTGCCAACAAAAAATATGAATTATCAAAAAAATGCATGAATTTTCGACCAAAAAGTCGAATTTTCATATAAAAAAAGATAAATTTTCAAACGAACAGTTGATTTTTCACCCAGAAAGGATAAGTTTTCGAACCACGAAGGCACTAATTAAATTATAACATAATGAATTAATGCTTAACTGAAAAAAAGAATTTTTAACAAAATAGTGATATTTTCAACCTAAGAGATAAATTTTCAACTAAACTGATGAACCTCCAAGCAAAAAAAAATTAATTATCAACGAAGGAGCTTAAACTGTAACCAAGTAGTGGCATCTTTGACTAAAAAGATTAATTTTCGACCAAAAAAGATAAACCAAGACGTTAGTCTTGAAGTAAGCTAGCAGAACAAAAACCATAATTCCACCGACAAAATAGTAATATAATTAAATTTTAAATCACATGATACTCGTATAATTTATAACCAAAAAAGATACATTTCTTACATTTGTTACAAAGGAATATAATTAACGCTTATTTTTATCTGTATTCTTCATTTATTTTTAGCAGCAACATTTGCTCGAAAACTTCGTCATTCCATCTGATCCTTATCGAGCTCAATATGATTCCTGTTGTACTAAAGAATTTTTTGAAAATTAGGCGCCACAGTTTCAATAGTAAATATGGGAAAATACTTGCAAAAGCAAGACTATCGCCACCGAAAAGGTAACAATTGCTCCGATATTCTTTAATACCTACATCAATAAAGAAACAAAGAATATCACGAAAGAAGTTGATTATCTGTATTAGACTTTTTCATTAGACTCGGTAAAGATCACGATTAATAAATAATTCTTTATAATAATATATCTTTCTAATTCTTTTTACATATTTTGTAGAACTTATATTAGTTTTTCAAAGTCTCGAATAGAACATTATGGCAGACAGTATATAAAATTTCCATTTATAAGGTATGATATCACTAATGAAATGTAAATATCTCAGAATGTTAACGTGAACGCCTCTCGTCGATAAGATAAAGACTATATTATATATGTATTATATAATCTAATGGAGTACCAGAATATTCATCAGTTACATTGAAAGTCCAATTCTTCATTAATACATTATTCAGTTTCCCCTCTAATCAGAAGATATGGCGATTTTCCACACGCTTGTCTTATCCTTGGTGGTTATACTAAATTGTATTGGTAAATATACTAGTACATCCATAATTTTAGTTGTATTATTCAACTTATATGAAAATTACAATTTGCGTGATATAATCTGCATTCTGCCCTAATTAACATTTTCTCCCAAACTTTGTTTAAGTTTGTCGTGCGGAGAGCTATAAGAAGAAAAATCGCAACGTGGCGCTGTAATCGCCTGAACGCGACGTGGAACCGCGTAATTAGAGTTCTTAAATCTTCGAGAGTTTAAATCCGGATAATATAACACAGCATATTATAGAATTCAAGACAATTTCGGAATTCATCAGAAAATTGTCAGAAATTATCATAAAAAAATTCAGGACTTATGACCTTTTCTAATTAGACCCGCATACGTGCACATATGGTAGACTTCCAACTGTGCTTGTCTTACTTAAAACGGTCAATAATATCTAACTAGACACTTCTACGTGCACGTATGGTTCACTCCAAACTGTGCACGCGCAAAGATGTTACATTCTTAACTGTGCACGCCTGACTTAAAATAATTAAATGTCTAACTAGACACTTCCACGTACGCATATGGTACACACAAAACAGTGTACATGAAAAGATTATATATTTTCAACTTATAACCTCAGCTTTTTCTAGTTTTATGTTATAGAGATTATTGGCTTATACCTAGGCCAATCAGAAATCTATACTTTAATTTTAGCTTCTATTGGCCATGCCTAAGCCAATACTGAGTCAGACTTTATATCAATGATCAACTTTTAATTTAATATTCTATTCTCCATAAAAGAGATTTTGCCATATTGACTCTCTAGTTTATTGGCCGCTTGATTTCAAAAACTATTCTGACTTATTGGTTTATTGGCCAATTACTGCCAGTTAAGTTGATTGTTTATTATGCCTGAAGGGCGCCAGATCGTTTACCACATTTAAACCCCAAACGAATAAAAAGGTCCCGCATTAAGTTGTTCAAAATATCTTACCCATTACTGGATTAATAAGTTCCTATTTGAAGAATTAGCTTCGAACTAGTTTACGTTACCTCACTTCCCCACTAGGCCAACACAAAGAGGGGTAGGGTTAGGAAGAATCTGAACAAGGATCAACAAATGACATTTTTAAGAAATCATAACCAATGCATCAAATACGAGTAACAAAAATATCAATTCATTCATTACGGCCATTACTGCCCCACATGTCCATTTAAAACCCCATAAAAAAATTAATCAGTTTGAGATAAATCACAATTGCTGAGAGTGACCGACCCTCCACTGTGGTGGTCCACTAATGACATGAACAGTCATGTGGGTTTGCCGCCATCTTGGATGATCGCTCAAGAAATAGAATAAAATGAAATTGTTGTGATTCTGTGATTCTCCAATCTGGTGGTCCACTAATGACATGAAAGGTCATGTGGGGTTACTGCCATTTTGGATAATCACTGTGAAAGAATACAATCACACCCTAACAGAATCGAATCTGTTAATACGAAGTCCTGCTTTAATCAATTGACTAACTATGTGAAGTATCTATGGACGACCCTCCAGCATGCTGGCCCAATGCTGACACAAAAGGTCACTGAAGGTGACCGACATCTTGGCTGGTTGAATGCTTCAGGCTCCCAAACACACAGACTACTAATTACAACTTTTAGGTTACGAACTTATTCAGTTAAGCTTTTCAAATTTTTCAATCACGACCTTCCAGCATGGCGGCCTAGTACCGACACAAAAGGTCACTGAAGGTGACCGCCATCATGAATGATCGAATATCCGTGTACACGAAACGGTACCTTGCAGCAGTAGACGCCTGTGAAGACACGTTCATAATAGCATACTCCAGTAACTCGCCATTTTCCCAAGTCCGTTCTATCGCATACTTTGTAATCTATGGCGAGCTACCCCCCTACGTTGCACCGCAGGTGCGACGCAAGCACTCACAATACACACTTTAGTCTATATGGTGCGAGCTTGAATATCGACTGCTATCGTGTTGACGTTTTTCCATGACACGAGTGCGTGGCACCGCTCCCGCGATACCACATTTTAACTGAGTGTCCTCCTTCCCCTTAGTGTATGTGAGAGAGAGAGAAAGCGAGAATGTTGACTTCGTGAAGTGTGCATAAGTGGGTCACGACTGCCTAGTCGTGATTGAATGGTAGTGTGGGTGGTGCAGAGTCAAGTCACGACCACCTGGTCGTGTTGTTTCTTATTGTTGGTGGTGACATGTGACAGCCGGCAAAGCCGGCCTTGAGAGCCTGATAAACAGATTAACAGAAAGTTCGACGGAATTAGTGGTGTCATTATAAAATAAATGATAACCCCCCAGTCTGGTGACGGTTCAGAGAAGCGGAGTTACAATCTCTAGGCTTCGAGGGGTTTGTTTATGGCAACAGGCCATCCCTCTCGGGGCTCCTGTTAAATGACAGTTTATGAATGAAGTCTGTGCGCGACCAGGTATGATTTACTGTTGTATTTAAAGTTTACTTTAAGTTCATTGGGCGTGAATATTCAATTAATTTGGGCTTTGTATAGAATACCATGTCACAAACTGTACACATATGGTACACTTTGCTCACTAGCGTTTTACAGGACAAGCAGAAAAATGAAAAAATGATTTTTGCGAAGCGTGTTGTATCACATTTTAATACATTGTGACTAGTGACTATTATTCGAGTACAGGTACCTTGGTTGGCATCATGCCTATATGGATAACAAAAGATTTAATGGACTAATACAATATTAAATGTGTTATAGAACTTAGCTTGATTCGGGTTCAGTAAAGTACCTCTTGTTAAATATTTGTCGCGTTTAGGGATGCTACGTGTAAAAAATAACGGTGATTCTTCTGACCGTTTGAGACTCTGTCGCAGATCTCCTTAATGTGCAGTAGGGTAATGCGAAAAATCCCAGGTTTCGAATTTTCGAAATTTTTGTGCACCAACGCATTCCTGTGGTCGAAATAATACTTCATAGATTTCTTTAGGGAAGTTTTAATTATTATTTAGAGGTGACACAAAGCGTTTTTAGTTCTTATGGGTTTATTATAAATTAAAAATGGGGAAAAACACTCTTTTTTCACTTCTCTTTATAAACTCCTAAATAATATCGAACATTGATGTCCATTCGCAAGCTGTTTTATGATACGCTGAAACTAATTTCACAAAAATGTGCGATAAAAACCTAATACTTGAAGCTGTATTTCAATTTTAAACATTGCCATTTTGAAACTTAACGGAGACCTATATCTATTCTTCTATATTATTTCCTTACTTGAAATTTACACTAAGCGAAAGCTTATTTTATCAAGAATAGAAACCGAAAAATTAGAAAAGATAGATTGATATCATGCGTAAAAGATAGCGTATGAAAGTCAAGCTGCTTGAGTTCTTGTCGTTGAGTTAATTTTTTCGTCAAAAATTTGAAGGAATTACAACCGTCGTAAAAATAAAAGCTATTCCAATGTATAGCTATAATTGCAGTAAAAAATATTTTCTGAAACGGTTGGCTGGCTCTAATGTTCAGTACCTGCTTTTGATTTTACGTTCAGACTTTTAGTAAATTCTATTACTAGAACCAGTAGATTTTTATTATTCTGAAAAATTTCATTGAAATTTAAAATGTTGTTTTTTGTTAATGTCATACATGATTGATTGTAGAATTAGATTATAAGGTATTTAACGTAACAAAAACATTCTGAAGACAATAACTGTGTAAGTAAAAAATTCTTGGCATTTTGAGCTTCAAAATTTTAACAGAAATCACAAATCAATGGAATATCTTCCTGATTAAATTCTATTACATGTGAATGTTTATTATTAGGTGCAAATAATAACATGAAACTTCACTGCACCAAAATTCTCTTGTATATAATAAAGTTGCAACTTTTGCATATCACCAGGACCACTATTCCATCTTCTTATGCTTAACTTATGTTTCATTGGAAAACTGTCTTTTATGACGGATCAATTTAAATTTTAGAAATTAAACATGTATAAAACGAAAATTATTTCGAAAAATATTTCTCAATTAGCACTGGCCTTCCAGTGATAACGCTTGGCTGAGATTTTGTCGACAGTATCCAAGCAATTTGATAGCTCATGTTAGGCACGGAGAGAAAACTCCGGGGATTTCGGACAGAAAGTCTGGCAAAAATGCATAAAATTTCTCATAATTCAATGACACATTGGGCTTCATAATAATATACAATTTCTAAGATACTATGTTTTAATGTGCTTTAAATTAGAAATTTCCATAAATACTTTTTGCGTCAAATAAGAAAAAACTTGTGTAATTATTCATGTGATTTTGAAAAAAAATTCTGTGCCTCACAAAATTTCGTGCAGTCTAGCATGTCTATTTTTGTTTAGGTAAACTAGGAAGGCTATCCCTCTCTTACTACCTGCAGTTCCTCACAGAAAAGTACCTTATGACATGGGCATGGTAATTTTCTCGGTGGTTCTATGGTGAGAGATACTGTTTCAAATGTCTGTTTATAGCATGTTCTATCACATAAAGAGATTTTTTAGCGTGTCCATTGTTTTTATTTCGCTGCAGGTTTAGCCTGCATTCAAATGAAAAATCTCGATAAATCCGAAAGTTTTTTAAAATTACTTATTCGTCTAACAATAAAGATATGGTTTGATTTATACATTGATTAGATAAAGTGGCTTCGTCCACGGTATTTTCCGTTAGGCTTCTTCTTTTGTTTATGGGCTCTTCATATCTCATTTGTGGTATCCTTAATAATTTTGGTAAAATAAAGAAAACGCCATCTTATTACATATCACTGAATTATATTCAGTTACTTCGATTACATTTTTAAAGCTTGAAAACAGTTTGACACAAAGAATGTCAGTTTTATATTTAGTTATTCATTAATAATAATGAAATGTAAATTTCACTTACCATAACTTATTCAGAATTTGCAAGTTATTTTATGCTAACCCTTTCTTCTTTTTTCTGTCTATCATAGTCATCGCTCACTAGGAATATATGTTATTGGATAATTCAACATTTTCTTCAAAGTCACCTAGGATAGCTATAGCATTATCCTTGAAGTATTCGAATAACTGTGAATATAAAATTTATTATAAGAAGTTGTACGCTCCGAAAGCTATGATCATGGTTCTTCAAAGCAACTAATCCCGACACAACTAAAACGTGTACGTCATCCACTCCTGTTCCTTCTGTCCTCGAAAGTAAGCAAGAATGGGCAATTTAGGCGAGATGCCATCGTACAACATTGTTCCTTGGAGTCGGGTCTCTAGGCGAGGATGGCCTTACGCAGCGGACGGGACAGTTGGGGGTAGAGCTTTCACATCTGGGTACTTTTTTAGAGATAATAATCTTTGTAGAATGTTATGAAGAACAGTGTTGATGGATCAGATTGAGTGATCCAAGATGAACAGCCTTTTGCATCCCGTTCGCGATGAACTGAGCCTAACGACGGCAAGCCAGAATCTTGTTGCTTCATCTTTACCCGTTTTTCTTTCTCCATTGACGTGACACTACCATCGGTTGGTGCTGAGAATTCAATCACGTGAATTATCTCCGTATTCATGTCTTAGAGGACAATATCAGGCTTTGTAGCACTGATACATTAAGTGGTGGTGAATGAAAAATTCCAGTAGATCTTACACTTGTCATTTTCGACAACAGGTTCCAGTTTGCCCTGGGCGTATGCCAAGAGGAGCATTACGTCAATATTATAGATGTACAGAAGATGGCAATACAACATATTTTAACGCCACATTGTCTCTCTCTATGTACCAGCTGTTTGACGGGTTACATAGGTATCCAGAGCTTTTGCCTCGGACCACAAAAATAGAGGCAAGAGAGAGACGCAGAAAAGCATCAGACTTAGAGAGTCACCTTGGAAGAGTCCCCTCTTATTTGTGTCATAGCTGGTAGTCACTTATATTTTGTCAGATGTTATGAGAAATCTTGTCCGCCACAAGAGCATCAGCTCTTTCATGCATCTCACTGTTCTTGGATGAACCTTTAGATACTCAAGGACCTTGATAAGCAGCTCATGTTTCGTCTCGTCGAATGCCTTACGGTACTCAATCCAACCCATCGACAGATTGCGTCGATAACTGATCGAATCCTCGGTAATAAACCTGTCTATTAAAAGGTTCTCCCTGCAACCTGCCAGCCCTATCTTGCATCCACATGTTTCAAATATTGCACTCCATACCGGCTTGATATATGTTGATATCCTCCCTTTGAGGATGCCAGTAAATGCCTGTAGTTCTTTGGACTTGACAAATTTTCGGTCCTAAGGATCATTGAAGTTCGCCTTTCCACTAACCACTGCGGGATGGGTTGTTCTCCGTTTAAGGAAGCAGTAAATATACGAGTTAGATGTTGTTACGTAGAAGTGAACTTCTTTCGCCAAAAGTTGTTGATTTTATCTGGCCCTGGCACTGAGAAATTCTTAGTTTGAGCGATAACTTTCTTCTCTTCTTCAGCAGTAATTAGTGGACATTCTTTCTCTAGACCTTGCAACATTTTCCTTTGCCAAAAGTTACAAAAGAGTGATATATCTGAAGTATCTCCATTTAGATGATAAGTTTCTCCATATACCTGCTCCCAGAAAACTTGAATCTCTTCTCCGCGAGGCGGATTTTCAAGGGCACATGACGTTTTTTCGAACAGACGGGAACGATGAGTAGAAAAGGTGGAATATTCCTTAATCCACTTTACTCGCTGTTCAAGGCGCTCTTTGGCTGTTGAAAGAGCACTTATTTTTTGCGTCCACTGCTGCTTGATGTTCAGCAGTTTACACTTCTTCAGCTAATTTGTCTATCCTAAGAAAGACTTTTTGGTGGACGTTTGATCTCCTCGTTCTAATGTTGGCATTATCGGCTATCTGCAAAGATGGTATTGCTGGAATGTGTCGTATGATCGCTGGAAGATGTTCCTCTGCCTGATCGTCGCCTCGGTTCGGCCCTATTGCCACTCCCAACTGAACCATGGCATGCATCCGAAAGAGGGCTATTGTGGATGGCACTGCGCGATACTTGTGACGCAACCTCATAATTCGTTGTATTCGGGAGTTAGTCAAATGCTGACCAAACAAGGTTGACTGCAAGAATCGGAGCTCTCGAGCGAAGGGGTCCCCATATCCCTACTATCATTATTATTATTATTATTATCCTATTTTTTTCACACTTGGTCTCGGGTTAAAAAGAACCCGGTTTTCCATCATAGCCACGGAATAAGTCAAGTGACTGATGAGATGAGGATGTAATTAGTTAATTTAATACGATGTGTGAGATAATTTGCAATGATATTGTAGGTACAAAATTAGGAGCATGTTGTAGTTTGCAGTTCGTCTTTTACCGCTGTTATTCTTACATAGCGGCCGCGAGTGTTGGAGGTGACAACAATCGCCGCTGGATGCTTTCTTAGAGAAATAATAAAATAATTTGTTTTTCTAATTAGACCGATTTATAAGAATCAATGTATAAAGGTGGTAGTGATTGATGGCCGTTTGTCTTTGTAAAATTCATATAATATAGTTAAGAATTGAAGTACAGTCAATGCATTTCGCTGCGGAACCATAGCCTCATCAGGACTATAACAAACTAGTTGTACTTATAAACTTACCGCAATGTGTACTTTTCATCCAAATTAAATATTAAAAATGAGTAGTAGTTCTCATATATTCAAGAAGTCAAAAAAATATAATTTTCCTTAAAGTTTTCATAACCTCACTAAATGTGAAATAGGTATTTGGAGTTATTAAAAATAAAAAATAAATAAATAAAAAGAAAGAGTATTTAATGGTTTTGACTTTGGTATTTTCACTATAGTTATTTAATTTCATGTTATAAATTGGTGTAAAAATTGTGTGACTATTGTTTAAACTAATGATAAGTGTAAAAATTAGTGCAGAGCTACATTTTTTTGCTGCTCCAAAAACCTTCAGAGTGTATGAACTAAAGTTAGAAATAAGTGAATGCGCATGCGTCAGGTCCGTTGGTAAGAGTAGGAATTTAACCGCAAGTTTCGATTAAATCATGATAAATTACCCTGAAGTTCTCTGTGTCTGTTCGTAAGTTTACCGAGTTCATATTTTGAACAATGTAAAACATTTCCACAATATTTCTATTGTGATAATTGTTTTCTGTTCCTAAAATTTAACCTTTTTTCTCATTTGAATTAAATTGATGTGCATATTTGGCGGTGTGTTTACATAGTGCTGTCTTTTTTCGATGATGATTTTAATTTGATCGATGTTCAGACATTCTTGTATTTAAAGGCCTCTTTGTCTGGGATATATATACCTGTCCGCAGATTATAGAGATTATTCTGTATGAAACATTTGTTTTTTCAAACTTGGTGTAGAACATTTTGGTATATGTAGTAAAGTTTGTCGTAATTTATTTTTAAAGGAAAAAATTTTATGGATGTTTAATTTTTTCCAAATTTTAAAAATCGGGTGATATAGTTCTTTGACAAACGGTACTACTAGAATTTTTTTAAATCAATTTCTTTCTTTTGGTTTAGTTGTGAGATATTAGTGTTTTACGTTTTTAATCTTTGATCTATGGTTTTTTAAATATAATGGTACGGGTAGTTATTATTCAATAAATTTTGCAATATTTTTAGGGTGGAACTCAGGTTCTGAAAGTTTTATAGCTCTATATAATATTGAGAAAATTATTCCTTCCTTATGGTTCAAATGGTGATTTGATAAATAATTGAATGTTTGGCCAGTTGCAGATGGTTTTTAATACCAATCTGTTCCAATGAAGCCTTCCTGAAAAATTAGATATATATCTAAAAAGTTAAAATGTTTGCTTTTTGGGTTTTCTAGAGTAAATTTTAAAGATCCACCTATTTTGTTGAATTCATTTAAAATGGTAAGTACTTGGTCTTTTTTGGCACACAATATCGAATCATCGACGTATCGATAATAGAAAAGAAGCTTTGAATTTGTGTACTTGACGATTTTTTCTTCTATGTTTTGCATGACTAATTCTGCTGCCACTGACGATATGGGCGAACCCAATTTATAACAGTAAAATCAAAAACAATAGTGAAAATACCAAATTCAAAACCAATAAATACTCTTTTTTTTTAAAATAACTCCAAATACCTATTTCACATTTAGTGAGGTTATGAACACTTTGAGAAAAATTATATTTTTTTCACTTCTTAAATACATGATAACTACCACTCATTTCTAATATTAAATTTGGATGGAAAGAACACATTGCGGTAAGTTTAATAATTAAATTAATAAATCAAAAATGTATTCATCGATTATAGACCACATATGTATGCATATTCATGACATGCTCCATTGTTTGTTTTAGTCCTGACGAGGCTGTGTTTCCGCAGCGAAATGCATGAACTGTACTCCAATTGTTAACTATATTCTATGAATTTTAAAAAGACCAAAGGCCATCAATCACTACCACCTTTATAGTGAAATAATGTCTTTGGTTTACGATGTTACTTTACTACTACTTTATTCATTTTATTACTACTTCGCTACAAAACACGGTCACGAAACGGATAAATGATTTGTAGATTCGTTGGTCTCAGTCGTTGTTTCGGAACTCTACATTCTGTTTGCGTATTCATTATAATTCGCGCGAATACACACTGGAGAGCCCGTCTATAGGGATCAGATAATTGCACTGGAGAGCTCTATAGGGATCTAACATTCATTCTGGAGAGCCTGTTTATAGGCTTCCAACATTCATCCTGGAGAACCCGTTTATAGGAATCCAAACATTCATCCTGTAGAGTACGATAGGGATCCAACATTCATACTGGCGAGAAACAAACGCAACTTCACACACGCACACGGACATACACATATAAAAAAAAGTCAAAAGTAAAAAATGTGATTATCATAGCCGTCTGCTGTGTACGCGGGATAGCTACAAAAGGCGATTTTAGTTGCTATCATTGTTCTCGCCCAGAAAACTCCGGACGATGTGGCACGTGTTCAGCAGTCTTGCCTTTTGAATTATATGTAGCGAATTTCGAGCTCCTAGCTCTTTCAAGATACGTAGGCACCTCGCATGTACCCTCCACACCATCAGGATCTCCGGATTCAGCTCAGAATATTTCTGGATCTTCTCAGTATATCGGAGCCTGATGTTATTGTTAAGGTGAACGCTTATGTCTATTATTATTACGTGTTGAGTACGTTTATCTAACCAGAGGACATCTGGTCGTTTCTGTCTGACTAGGTGGTCAGTGAGAAGAGTCCTGTCCCAGTAAAGGAGATGGTGTTCGTTCTCTAGTACTTTCACTGAGCAATAATTATAATAAGTCTCAAATCTCTCTAGTAAACCAGTGTTCAGAGCAATTTGTTGGTGAATGAGGTCAGCAACATCATTATGTCTGCGCGTGTATATTTACGATGCAAGCATCGTACAGCCATCAATGATGTGCTCGATGTTCTTATTGGGATTCCCACAAAGGCGGCATTTGTCAATAACTGCCGCCATACTGAGGATGTGTTTTGGTAATTTCTCATCTTGGTTACCCTGTCCTGGATGGCAATGACAAATCCTTCCGTTTCCGGAAAGAGTTCTTCCAAAATTAAGCAAAGGTTTGAAGCTTCACTATCCACGCAAGGAATATCTAATGTTTGGGGGTGTTGCTTGTGCTGCTGTTTACCTCATCACTAAGCAGCTAGCTCTTAACAGTTGAGATGTTCGATCTTCTGGAAATCAACAGCTTCAAGATTTAAGGGGGTAAGCAGGTCATCTCTACAGATGTAGCCATAGAATGAGATATTAGTTCACTTTGGAAATATGCGCGCGATTGCATAACCTGAGAATCACACAATCGAGGAACATCCAAGGTCCTTCAACCTCCAAGCTTGCGTGGCAGAATTATTCTCTCTACAGCCGTCCTTTCATGGTGCGCTACCTCAATTTTGAACCCATAGGACGTCAAGCTATGTGGGATACGAAAAAAAAATAAATCAACAAAAATTGCGAACCCACAAAAGATCTACAAATTTGTAAATAATCACTCTTTTATAGAGCTAGAGAGGTATGCCAGGATAGAAAGGTGTGGCGACAAATAGTTTATATAAAGAGTGTCAGTGGAGTGAATGATGCCTGAAACAAATGAGCCAAGATACCAGTGGGCCTGAGCGCCGATCTTTAAATGATGACTTTGTGAGGCTTTTCACTTGGGGTTATCGCTACAGAGATTGATCAACTACCTGGGTCGGAGCTGTGTTGCGGAACGAACATGTTTTTTAAATGAAAATGCGGAAAATCGGGATCAATCTAAACTCTACACCCCCTTCACCATATTACTCCCTTCCTCACCGAGTGAGTCACGCCTACCCTGAAAGGGAAATGGGTTAGTGGTATATACGTAGTTTTTGTTTTAGTCGTAAAATAAAAACATTCAAAAAAACAAAATTAAATTTTTGGACAAGCAACACAAGCAATGAAAAAATGGAATAGACAAAAGTTGTTCACCCAGAAAAAATCTAAAAATTTGTTATTAATAATTTTTAAATAGGAGGAGTTGATTTTGTTTCCATCGTAAACAATAAGATTGAAAATAAAAAAATTAACTTCTGGAAAAACGATACAAGAGACGAAAAAAGTGAAAACACAAAAGTTGTTCAACCCAAAAATATCTAAATATTTGCTATAAACTGTTGATACAAAAATACATTTGAAATAAAAAAATTAACTTCAAGTGAAATTCAATCCTTTTTCCCGTGTTGCAGGACTGAGTTCACATTTCGACTGTTTACCTAATGGAGATCCTATTCCTGGCGTTCCTCGTTTCAAAAGTTCTTCTTCTGATAAACCTCATTCTCCTGAAAGGGCTCTTCCTTCTGCAGAGTCTCATCTTCGCGAAAGGTCCAGGTCTCTTCCCAGACATAGGTCTTTACGAATACTTGGATATGATCTCAGAGAAATTGCACTTCTTCGGCTTATTCCCCACACCAATCCACGCCGGCGATTCGAAATTCAAAGATACACTTTTCCTACCGATAAACCAATTAAGGTGTTTGGAACTGGACAATTTGACTACTGGACCATGCCAACCGAAGAACAAAAAGTGTTAGCCACATCCAATGGTGATGTCGTTGCAATATTAAAAACCAATACAGTTCTTCGTGGAATTTTTAATGATAAAAGAAAAAGGGTGGGTATAAATATGAGGAGCGGTGAAGTGTTCGAATTGACCCCAGAATTAATTCGTGAAACTCCATTAGGCCACAAGAATCCCATTCCAAAGAATTTTAATGTGGTACATTTGAACCAATGACTCTTTGCTGGATTTCAAACTACGCGCTCGATGAGGAATTTTCCTCCTATTTTCCCGCTGCAGTGACCCAGGAGATCCCCAAAAGTAGCTAAAAGTATATTTTTGACACAGTGTGCGTAAATTGCGTTTTCGTACACCCATATTAGTGCGTAAATCGGCCTAGTACGATACAGTGTGCCTAAAATGAAAAAAAATTTCGTTATTTTACAATTTTCCTTTGCCAAATTAAAAACTATGAGATAATATGTAGTGAATAACTGTTGAGCTGCTTAACGGCGACTATAAAATAACAGTACTACAATATACTAAATCTATGACATTTTTTTGTTAGTAAAAATACTGATTACCAAATACTGATAATTAATTCATTTCACTCGCACAACAAGGTATTTATAATGAAATAATGTGTAAAGTTATTACCTTTTTATTATAAAATCAAAGCTGTTGCAATAGTTACTTCCGAGCGTAACGCTCGAGGCTAAGTTTGCTTATATGCTTATATGCTAACTTTTTTTTTAAATATACATATATATATATATCTAAAACTAAAGGTTAACAACCACCGCAGGGTCCCACTGGGAGTAACTGTCATCTAAAAAAATGACATCGGCTCCCAGT
>JAABKJ010001524.1:0-30383 GCA_011634705.1 Andricus grossulariae
GTTTTTTGGAGGTAGTGTGCAAGACAAATTTGGTATGTTGTATTCTTTCTTTCAAGAGAAGCAAACTTGTTTTATGTTGAATTGATTTGGATTAAGATGTTCCCAATTGATTTTCAACTGTAAGAATTTTAGGACGATGTTATTGTCCCTACACCGTTTCGAGAAAGCTAAAGATGTTAGTAGCTCACCTTGAGAAGTCCTGAGCTTACTAAAAGTGTTAGTTTTAGTAAGAAAACTCTCCCCGTAGAGTTTTTGATAATAGATTCAATACTTTTACGATGATTCATTATGATAAATTCAAATTTAAAGCTTTTTCGGGTTTCAATCATGTGCAAAACTACGAAACTTGCGATGTTTCGTGAACATTTCAGTTCACTTCTTGAGGGCTGACCTGAAACTGAAGTTTCAGGTAACGTTGTTCTTATATAGATTCTTTACGATGCCTATGATTGGCCAGAGCGCCCAATGATGAAAATCGGTCGAACTTGATTGGCCAATCAATCATGTTACTGATACCAAATGAAACTATTGTTCGTTTTAACTGATAATTTTCTATTAGATTAGTTTAGCAGAATGTCAATTGAAAAAAATGGTAAAGTCGTTCAGTTCTTAAAAAATTAAAGCGACGATTATGATTTTCTCTAAATTTTAATTTTAAAAAACCTTTTTAAGTTGATGGATTGATTTCATAGTATTCCCTGAAATTTGTTCATTCGAAAAAACTCTTCAGTTTAAAATTTAGAGTGTCAGATAGTAAGAGTGGACTTCGTGGCATCTAAAAAGTAATACATGTTTTTATACAAAATTCTTTTGTTTTTCATCAGTTCGAAAACTTCATAGACCTACGTGGAACTCTTATTCAGAAAATCAATAATTTGGAAAGTTTTGCGTACAGTGAAATATCATTTTGTGAGAGTTTCGTTATGTGTTTGCTTTAGACTTTGCTTCAGATTTTTATTTCACAATACCCTAACTGGAGAAATCATTGCATTCGTTAATGAAGATTCCACGTATGCCTTAACAGTTTCCGAGATTATAAAATACAAATCAATTTCATATAAAAACATGTATTGCCGCTAGGATGTCACGTCAGCGTAGTCCAAAAATGTATTGGAATTTTTTTTTTCTTCAAATTTATGTATCTCCCCAAAATTTGTTCGCATCCACCCAAAAAATTGCTTCTTTTGTAAACAATTATATTTAGAGGTCCCCCAGGTCCTATGAGCTTTAACACGTATTTCCCATTAGAAAATAGTTATTGGTGATACAAGGACCCTAAGTGGCACTTTTTTGGCCGAGTGTGCAAGTTGCAGTACGAGTCGGAATCGAGGCATAGCTGAGACGAAGAACGAGTTCTTCGCCTCGGCTACGCCTCGACTCCGACTCGTACTGCAATTCACACGAGGCAAAGTACGACTTAGACGCCAAGTGTCACACACTATTTTTTATCACACCAGTCGATCATCAGTGCAAATAGGTTGCATAGAGTCCTAATCTAGAAATCTGAGAGGGAATCCAATCTGAACCAATTCAATTCCCGAGACGAAGGACGAATCACACACTATTTTTTATCACACCAGTTAGCGCAAGTGCAGTACGTCTACATGAAAAAGTTAGGGTTACTACACTCATCGTACCATAAAGTACAGATATAAATGTTCGTCAGCCAATCAGATCATAGTGTCAGTTACTTTATAGTACGCTGTAACTTAAGTAAAAATTGTAAGGTCTAGGCTAAGAAGAGCTATTTTAGATATCGTTCACAGTACCTTAAATCGCACTTAGAATGTCGGTGTTATAAAAAAGACTTTTTTGTACATTTTATTCAACATCATCAATATTGGGTGTATCGAGTTGATACTTATCACTTTCATTATATCACCTTCTCACTTCATCACATTATTATATCACTTATCACCCTTGTCACTTATCACGTTTGTACCTCTTCACAATTATTTAAGAGAACAAGAAAATGAAATTTAAAAAAATTGCTCAAACAATATACTATTATTTATACCCATATTCCACAAGAATAATGCAAGAAAGTTGAAGTTTTTTTTCTACATTTTCTACTTTTTGTCCACTTTTTAATTAGAGTAAGGGGTCATTCACTAAATACGTGATAAGTTTAGGAATCGCCCCAGAGGTGATAATTAGTTCAAGTTAAAAAAATGGTTTCAAGAATTTATTATTATTTTTAATAACATTATTTTTAATCAATACTAGAAAGTTGCGATTTTCTCCGAAATCTTTAACTTTTGGTCCACTTTCCACTTGGAGTATTGTAGTAATTATTTAAATTCAACAACACAAGTTGCTCAAACAAATTATTATTGCTTATAACGACTTTATCCTATTTGAATTCTAAATAGTTGCGGTTTTTTTCTAACATTTTTGACTTTTTGTCCAGTTTTCAATTAGAGAGAGATAATAACTATTGCAATTTAACAAATAAAATTGTTTCAACAAATTATTTTTGTTCATAACTGTCTTCTTCTATAGTAATGCTAGAGAGTTGCGGTTTTTCTGAGATGTTTAACTTTTTGTCCACTTCTTACTTATCAAGATAATAAATAAAGCAAGTGAAGGCACATAATTTTTCAAACCATTTATTATTGTTTATAACTATATTATTAGAGTATTGCTAGAAAGTTGCGATTTTTTCTGAAATTCTTCGCTTTTCTTTGACTTTTTAGTTATGAGCAAATAATAAAAAAAATATCAACAAATATCATTTTATTATTAGCATAGTATTTATTTTCTAATGTTTAAAAAATATGAATTCAAACAAAAACGCTTTCAGTTACTACTTCAAGGAAAATTTTGATCCATTATCATGTTTATCATGTTATCAATTATTTATAAACTATTTTCATCTGCTCATAACGAAGAAACAAAAACAAAGTAAAAATTGTGTTCATTATATACAATTATTTTTTCAAATTTTTAATTGATTATTGACTAGCACTAAATGAAAAGCTGGCAGTAGGTTAAAAAATTCAGAAAAAGCTGCGACTCCCTTACTCTATTCGAAGAAAAAATTGCTATAAACCATAATATTAATATTTAATACATAAAAATTTTATAATATTTAAAAATCTATTTGAACATCTCATTATTGGAATGAAGTAAAATTGTATGTATTAGAAACAATTTGTACCGAAAGAAACTGCAAAAAATAATAAGTAGCGTCAAAAAATCGCATAACCAAAAATTTTTCACTTACATATACAGGTTTTTTTGGGACCCAATAGAAGAGACTGATGGAGGTGAAAATTAAAAAATAATTTTTGGGATTTCAAAATTCTCCTAAAGTACTCTTTATTTAATTATTAATATTTATTATATATATATATATTATTTATTCAGTATATTTTTAAATTACATTTTTGTCAAGCCACATGAATCACTAGGAACTAAAGGATTACACAAAGAAACTCGAATTTCTGAAAAGTTAAACAATGGTTATTTTTTTGACAAAATTTTTTATTTCAAAATTGGCTGTCCATTTCTTTGAAAAATCTCATGAACTCTGAAATTATGCTTAATTTACTCAGAAGTAGTAACAGGATAAAAGACTTGATAATAATACTAATAATATTATTTTGAATTTTCTATGTTCAAAAATGCGAAATAAGTCAATTTGTTTTTAATATCCAAAAGAGGTTTTCTTGGATAGGGGGGTCATATGAATAAGGTTATACATAGTTTACCCTCAACTTGAGAAATTGAAGAAGGTGATATGAATTTAAAGGCTATTGTTAGAAGCCTTACTAATTCAAACATTTACATCATGATAATATGAACTGCAGAGAAAAATAAGAGTTTTAGCTGACGTCAACCGACTTAGCCAAATGACTAAGCTTAGTCAAATAAAAATCGTATTCGTTATATAAAGAAAGAAATTGTACCAAATATTGTATCCCTCCAAAAACACTACGCGTGAAAAAATTCCTCTAAGTATATGAGTAATATTATTATATTTATTCATGTTTGAAGTAAAAAAAGTCGTGAAATATACAAGTAAATCCAAGTGCGAACAGTAGACAATTTATAGATAGAAGAATTTTTTTTAGAAGGAATTTGTTCAATAAATAATTTTTTCGTTTGATAAAACAAAAATTTATATTTTAGGGAAATAAGAAAAACATTTGGCGGGCCTTTAATAAACATTTTTTTCATGTTGCCAAACGTATGTTTATTATTTAAAGACAATAATAAGCCCCATCAACTTTTTTTTCAATCCTCTAGAAAGCAATTCATTGTTCCATGTAACAAACAAAATTATTCAATAAACTAGTTAATTGAACTAATTACTTTGATTAAAAAGGCTTCTTTTTATGAGCCTTCTATTATTCCAATACGGATTAATTTCATAATTTCATTGTTATAGTTACCTTTAACAAAAAAAAAATTAATACTCATGTCGGTACATTTCTTAAACAGAAATAAATGTTTCTGACAACGGTAGAATATAATTGTAATCTACAGTCAACTTTTTCCTAAGCATTTTTGCAAATTTTGGGGTCAACGGAATTCCTCAATTTTTAATTATTACCATTCAAGTTTGAAGAATTTTATTAATTTTATTATTGCAAACAATTATTATAATCGTAAATTAAGATGTGATGTTCAAAGTTTTATAATCATGAGAATAAAATTATAGCCTGCAGACGACTTTTTGTCAAATCGTTTTTTTTGTTGTTGAAAATTTGATAAAGAGGTACTTCTTTAATTTTTAAATAATATTTTCCAAACTGAGCAAATTTTTGTACTCGGTAGCGAATTTTTTTCGCATTTTGTTCTTCATGGAAGATTTTTTTTCGTATGGATATTTACAATCTTTTCTACTTTTTCAATACTATTTTTTAAAGTATTATTACATACAATTCTTCAAGCCTTGAATACTATTAGGTAAAAGATAAGTCAATTTAATCATCCAATTACGAAGAAAATTCTATTTTTCGAACGAAAGCATTCAAACTTAAAGAATTTTTCAATAATAAACAATTTTCAGTAAGAAGTTTCTAATTGACAAATTTCAAACTTATAGTTTTTAAAAATAGAGAAACTTGAAATTTGAAAAAATTTAAAACTCAAACTCTGCATTATAGGAATGAAGCAGTTTAATCTAGGAGTTTTTCAGAAAGTAAATCATTCTTAATTTTAAGCATTAAAAATTATAGAATTTTCAATTCGAAGCCGCTTGTGCACAATGTATAATTCAAGATCAAATCCTTCAAATGTTCAAGATTTTAAATATTAAGTATTTTTTTAAGAACCAATCAATTTATTGATGAAAAAAAATCAACATATTTTAAGTATGCAGTCTTAGAATCAAGAAATAGATCGAAATTAAAAAAAAAATCCAGTTTCTTCAAAATTTCAAGTAATTTAATGTGGAAGTGTTCAAAATTGAGAAAGTCTTCACAAAAGCGCTCAAAAATTTAATTTTATTGTGTTCTCTTAAGTTAAAAAACTTGCAAAGATTTAATTGAATATCTACATTTTTGAATTAAAATTAAAAAAATTGAATATTTTAAAATACCTATTCATTTGTACAATTTCAAATGAAATGACTTCTGCGGAAATGTATTTTTACAATAAAATACAGTGTACATTACAATATTATACAATAATATAAAAATTGCAATTTTTTTAAATGACCGTAATTAATTACCTCTAAAACGTTGTAGATGTGTTCGGATAACAGAAAAAATTGTTTTTACTAGTTTCTTCAATTATTTTTTGCTAGCCGTAAAAAAATATTGAAGAAAAAAACTTCTGCTTCAAAACAGAATTACTTCTAGAATTCGTTTCATTCTACTTATTGTAAACTTTCGGTATTTTATTATGAAAACACATTTTCACCCGGGTACTATTTCCGCAGTCTAATATTTTCGTGATTCTAAGAGCACAAAATAAATAAAATATTTTTATAATCTTTATTAGATTGTTTCATTTATAAATGAAAATGTTACATTTTTTCAGAACGGCTTACAATATCAATAGTGTAAACATTGATAGAATAAAAAGAGTTATTGTCATAAATAAAAATGAGGAACTGTTGCAAAAGTTTGTTCCACAAAAATGTGTTTCTGTTTCTAAATCATAAACTGAGACTTTTACTGACTTCGTCATTTCTAACAATTCTTCATTAATTCCTTTCATTTTCGTCAATTCCAGCGGCGAAATACAGTGTCGAACAATCGCAACTTCACCATCGTCTGAAAATAACAAATAATTATTACTTCCAAGTAAATTCCATAGTATTTCAGTAATTTTGATGAAATTCGAAACATTTCTAGGTGAATTTTGCGCAATTAAGGTAGTTCAATTCCATTTAAGTTAATTCCACTAGGTTTAAGTAAGTATTACTAAATTCAAGTTCTTTAAATGAAATTCAAATAAAAGGCACTGCATTTAAGTTAGTTTAATTCAAGTCAATCTAATTCAACTGAATTAAAGTAAATATTAGTACACGTAAGTGATTCAAATGAAATTCAAGCAAAAATTCAACACAATTCAAGTGATACAAATGAAATTCAAGTAAATTATACTGCATTTGAGTTTCTAAAATAAAATTTAAAATAACTGAATTTAAGTGAATTCGACGTACTAAAATGAATTTCACACAATTTAAAGTAAATTCTCAAGAATTCAAAAAAATTGGATGCGTGTTCGAATGAATTCAATAATAAAGAAAGGGGTCGTTCCAAAACTACGTAACAGTATTTTGAACAACTTTTCCACCCCTCCCCTTTTTCGTCAAGGACCATCACATAATTCTTGAATCCCCCAGGGTGACGGCACAAATACGACCACTCCCCTCCCTCCTTTTGAGTCAGCATTTTTTTTCGATGACAAAACATAAAACGTACAGAAATAATATTTTACCAGGGTAAACTGCACAAAATACTCTCAACACAGGTGTGATATGGTGATTTTTCACGAAAATAGGGGTATACATTCTTTTAAATAAAGTTAATGTACAGGTACGGCATTAAATTCGATATAAGACACTCAAGATTTCAATTTGAAATATATTGCATTTAGAACCAATTAGTTGAAGTTTCAACCAAGAAAAATTAATTTTCTACCAAAATATATGAATTTTCAATTAAAGAAATTAGTTTTTAGGCTGAAAAGTCGATTGTTTTAGAAAACAGTTGACTCTTGAGATAAATTTTCAATCAGGAAGGATGATTTTTCAACCAAATACTTTCAACTTCAAAAAGCTAAATAATTAATTCCTGAGTAAACAGTTGCATTCGCAACCGAACAGTAAAATTTTCAAGCAAAATATGCCAATTTTGAACCAAATATGTTAATTTTGAGTCTTCAAAGGCGAATTTTCAACTAAATGGTGAAACAAATAGTCGAATCCTCAAAACTAAAAGACACATTTTTTCAAAGAAAGTTGATTTATTTTCGAACAAAAAATATTTTAGTTTAAACAAAACAGTTGCATTTTCAACAGGACAGTTGAATTTTTGGGCCAAAAGAAAAAAACATTTTTCAGAATACAGTAGAATTTTTAATCAAAAAAGATGAATTTCTATCTAAAATTACGAATTTTTAACAAAACAGTTCAATTTTTCTAGAAAATAATTTAATTTACAAACAAATAGTTCAAATTTTAACAAAAATTATGTATATTCAACAATAAAAGTTAATTTCTAACACAAAAGTTCGACTTTTAACCAAGTAGCTGAACTTCCAGTCAAAAAAATTAACTCTCTACGAAAAATATAATAAATAATATTTTAACCAAAAAAAGTGTTAATTTTAATTAAAAAATAGTTGAATTCAACAAAAATGATTAATTCTCAACAAAAAAGGTAATAGTTGATATAGTAACCAAAAAATATTGTAGTTTAAACAAAAAACAGTTTATATAAACCAAGAAAGACGATTTTTAATAAAATAGTTAAATTTTAAACGAAATCAGATTAATTTTAAACCATCAGATGCATTTTTACCCCAGAAAGATAAAATTTCTTCCAAAAAAGAAGAATTTCTGAACCGAAAAGACGAACTTTCAACTGAATTTTTGACTAGAAACGATCAATTTTCAACCAAAAATGGAATAGTTAAATTTTCAACCCAAGAGATGGATTTTCAGTTAATAAAAATAATTTTTAACAATGTAGTTCAACTTTCAACTAAGTAGTTGAATATTAAAATAAAGATATTAATTTTTTGCTAGCAAGTCGAATTTACAACAAAAAACATAAATTATTCACCAAATTTTTCACTACAAATAGTCCATTTTTACCTAATAATGGAATAACTAAATATTTACGTCAAAAATTTATTTTCAACAACAAAAAACGAATTTTAAACAAAATTTCTGAATAATCAACTCATAAAATTGATTCTAAATAAAATAGTGCAACTTTCAACCTAGCAGTTGAATTTTCAACTAAAAAACATGAATTCTCATTGAAACATGTAACGTTTGAATTTTCAACTAAAACCAATTATATTTCAACAAAAATAGAATAGGTAATGTTTCCGTGAAAAAAATGTGAAAAAAAACATTTTTAAACAAAATAGTTTAATCTTCAACCAATAAAATTAATTTCTAATAACTTCGTTCAACTTTCAACCAAGTAGTTGAATTATTGTCAAACAAAAAAGATGAATTCTCAATTAATCATTTAATAATTGAATTTTCAACTAAAAGCGATTAATTCTTAGACAAAAATGAATTGGTTAAATGCTTGGTGAAGAAAATTAATTAATTATAAAAAAAACTAATTTTTATTAAAATAGTTAAATCTTCAACCAAATGAACGCATTTACGCGAACAAACGAGAAAAAGGTGGAAGGCAAATATGGGAATATTTAGTCTGTATTTAGATCCTGAACTTGTAAAAAAGATCACTCATTTTCATTTTTTCAAGCATTTTTAAAAATTGTTATATATATATATATATATTTATATTTTCCAGGTTTTATGTTACATTTTGGGTTAACCCCACCCCCAAAGTATGCCTTCTAAATATATTCATGTTATATTTGTTATTATATAATGTTTTACGTACATTCAGCGACCGATTTTATACAAAAAATCGCATCCGTACATAGAGAACTTGATTGTAGTCCAAAAGGTTCATTGCAATTGGGCAGTGGAAATTCACTCGTCATTTCTTCAGGTCCTTCCACACAGCTGATGCATTGCAAAGCCTCTCCTGAAAGGTAGTTTTATAATGAATAAATTATAAATTGTATTTTCCATCTCTCTTTCTTAGCTTTAATTTGTTTTCTCAGTAGGTATTAAAACGGGAAGACTAAAAAACATCTTTATTGATGAAAAATGTATTTAAATGTAAGTTTTCCATCAAATTTAAGAACTTCTTTTCCAGTTAAACTAGATAATTTTCCGAGTAATTTTTAGCTACTCAATGGAGAACAAGATTTATGCTTCTTAAATATAAATTCATAGAATGCTACTATTCTGCGAGAGAGAGATTCAAACGGATCAGATTTCCATTAGATTGCATATTCTTCCTCGGTGGCTTACTTTGTTTCATCTAAAAGTTTTATTTAGAAGGAAATTTTCTTGGAATTTTTCCTAAATTGGAAGAAATTAACATTTGTATTTAATTAGATTTACAATATTTGAGAAGCAGATGAGGGTTATAGTTCTATTTTTACGGTACACATTTCAAATTTTGTATGAAAAACTATGATTCTCTATATCGCATTAACAAAATTTAATCCAGTACTAAAATTAAAGTTTTTTTCATGATTTTTATAATAATATGCTAATGAAATATAAATGATGAATCTTGTATTGAAAAACAATTTAATTATGAAATAAATATATTTCATTTAAATAAATTGAATCAATGATATTCATTTATGTTATTAAAAATAATTTATTAATTGTTTAGCGAAAGAAAGAAATTACTGAGATGATTTATATTGCTCCTTTAAAATTAAGATATATATTATCAACTTCCAATTTTACATTAATTTACTCGGATATATTTACTTGATTCAAGTACAATTTGTTTTTAATCAATCAAAAAATTTGCTTTTTGATAATGAGAATACTGAATTATAATTTTCACTGAATTACTTACCTATAGCAAGAAAGTTTGCAGTAATTGCAATTATGAAGATAAATTTCATTTCGTATCACTGGTTTTAATTTTTTATCAATATATTATTTGATATCACTGGTCTAATAATTACCGTTGAAGTGGCACTGCAGCTCATTAGTGACTAGCAATGCAGCATATATCTGTCATGCGAAACTTTGAAATATTACTTGTTCTGCGCATGCTCCGTGCCCCCACTAAAATAGGTAAGGTAAGTTGCAATTAAAAATGCTAATAATAATTTTTATTAATTTTTCGTGCTTTCATTCTGTAATTAAATTTAAAAAAATAAATAGTTCAACAACTTACTGAAAAAATTTAGTTTATATCTTATTTGAATGGGAAACTAATGAAAGTATTTCCACTAAAGATTCAGATTAGTAAAATCTGGTTCAAGTTTAAATAAATTGTTTATCGAATTTATATAAATGCGATTCAATTCCAGATAAATTAACTAAATCTAACTGAATTCAAGAGATCCTGACTCAAAATAAGTGTTTCGACTGAATTCGCGTCAATTCGACACCGTTAAGATGTTTTAAGGTGTTATTTTTTGAGGTGTTTTTTTTTCTCTCCAAAACTCAGACGTACTGAAAAAAATAGTTTTTCTGTTTTTTTATGAATCAAAATAATATTACTTATGATGTTATTTCAAGTTAAAAACACCAATTTTTGGAAAATGTTAAAATGTTAATAAAACGGGGCCTATTTTTTCGGACAAAATATTCTTTACAACTCTAATGTTTCTGATTTTGAAAGTAAATTTTGCTCTGGCTGAAATCGTTCAAACAATTTATAAAAAAAAAATGTTTTGAAACAAATATCTATATATTTGAAGAAACCATAGAATGTTCAATCATTGCCAATTTTTATTAATATTATTCTTACATTCTCATCTTATTGAGAAGGTATTGGTTTTGTGTGAAAAATGAGTTTCGCGGATTCCATTAAATCTCGACGTTTTCGAAATCACTGATTGAGAAAAAAAGGATTTTACTTCTGTGTCTGTTGTCGTTGTAGTCTGTAGACACGGTAACTTTCGAATAAATTATCAGATTGGATTGCCCTTTGGTAAATTGTTTTAAGGCCTGAAAAGTAAGAACCAATTCGTTAGCCAGCGATTTTGGATAAAAATTCAAAATTGTGAGAGCATTTTCCAAATTTTTCAAACTATATTTTTCAAGAATAAAAAATTTTTTGTACGCCTATTCGTAGTACTTGAAAAGTCGAATAATTAATCTTCACGATTTTTTTCAATAAAAAGAAAATGATCAGAGTTATGGCTTTTCCAAAATAAAAAAAAAATTACAATTTTAAGCCAAACAACGCACGATATGAAAAAAGTCAAGATATGAAAAACGTTGCTTTTTGAAAGCCCTACAAGATTATCATATCAACTTCGAAAATTTTCTTGAAAAATCGAAAATTCAACTTTTGATCGCACAAAAAATAATGAAAAATATAAAATTCCATTTTGCGGTCAGACTATACAAGCTACGAAAAATGATAAGAAGACAAAAATTATGCATGCAAAAAATAACAACAAAATTTATGATTTATCATTTTTCGATAGGACGCGTAGTTTTTGTTTTATTCGTGAAAAACAACTTCAAAAACTAAATCATTAAATTTTTGGACAAACGACACAAGCTGTAAAAAAAATAAGGAGACAAAAGTTGTTCACCCAAAGAAGAACCACAAATTTGTTATTAATCATTTTCTGATAACACGCGTAGTTTCTGGTTTGATCGTACAAATGACATTACAAATAAACAAATTAAATTTTCAGGGAAAAAACACAAGGACTTTTAGGTCCCTGATATTTTTTTCAATGTTATTTTTATTATTAAAATCTGGCCAAATGCACAGTTATCCTTCTGAGTCCATACCAGATTTCAAGAAACTATTTTGTTATTTGCAACTTTATACATTCTAAACAATTAATTATCGAAACACATGCTCTGAAAAAATGGAAAATTACTACAAAATTCATATTCTATTCAAAAATGATTTTTATAAATAAACACTCCAGAAGTTTATAGTACTCAGATAGAGCTTTAAAAAAATGACTTCATAGTCGCGGCTATAAAAAAAGTATAATTATTTTAGTGATTGAAAATTGACGAATTGGAGAGAGGTTCAAGTAAAGCAAAATTTCTAAGAAAAACCAGTTTTGTTCAGTTTAAAATTTTTATAATACAAAATATAAATCTAATAATACAATTTATGTATTTAGTACACATACATATACAAAAAGTAAAGAAAAAATACGATAAAATGAGATTTTCAAATTTACCCAAACACTAATGTTGTCCGCAAGGTGGGTCTTTCAGGGCACACAGTCAATTTTTACTCGTTGCTAGACGCACACAATCTAACTGACACTGACGCCCTTCAGACAACTGTACCCTTTGACGCTCAAAATTTGTTAGGCTGTGGATCCATGACCTGCCACCTCTCCACTTCTAAGATATTTGAAATCCAAAAACGCACCGTGCCCTAAAAGGTACCCTAAAAGAGTATCAAAATTGTTTTTGAATTATTTCTTAAAATTTGCTTTCAACTTTTTTTTCTCACGAGACACGTGATAAGAATGTGTTCATTAAAGCCGAAAGAGCTTTAACAAAAGAGAATTCACAATCACCAAATTTCAGTTGTCGATGGTTTGACCTTCAATGTTAAAAATCATATGCAAAAATGTGGTAGAAGTACAATGTTCGAGCACGTAGCGCGAAATCCAACAGGTGCGCGCCCTAGGCCCACTCAAACCTGCCAGCAGCTTTTTATTAATTTTTTTAGCTAAAAAGTAAGTTGGCCTCCCATTCTCATGGAATTACATAAATATTAGGAGCCATAATTTTTTATAAATTTTTTTAAACCATGAATCAGTATTTTGATCTTATGCCAAAAAATATATGTTCTTATATTACAGAAAAAATTGTGGTGTAGCAACGAAAAGTTAATCACAAAAAAATGGTCACAAAATTACAATATTTTTTAGCGCCTACTCAGTAGAGGAATTAAGTGCCATTTTCTTTTTCCAGTTGCCTTAATACTCTATACAACATATATGTACTTGAGCCATCAAAGTGGATTTAGCCAGTTTTGAAAAATGCAAAGTGTTTGATTTTTAAAATTTGTTCATAACTTTTTCACATTTTTTTTAACGTTGGCACTTTGGGTAAATAAGTCTCATAATGGTAGGAACATACCCCTAAAATATGAACCATAAACCAGAGGGGGCAGCTCACCCATGCTTATCCGGCTACGACCTTTTAGTGAGATTGAATTAATTGAATTGAATTCGTTTGTGATGTAATTAATTTGATTTAAGTAAATTCCCAAGGTAAATCCAACTAAATTGAATTGACATAAATTAATTAATGTAAATTAAAATTGAAACGATCCCATTAAAAGACAATCTCCGGGAATAATGCAGTTTGCATATTTATACTTCTTATGAGGTAAGGAGTAAGTAAAAACTCTGGTTATAATTTTATATAGTTTTTATTATTGTCGAAAAAATCTTCTACAAAAGACTCTTAGCAGTAAAGAAGTTATATTTCGAGAAACATGATAGTAAATATTTTTTAATCATATAGAGTATCATTTTCAACGCTTGATTTTATTTCTTGAAGAGTTTTGTAATTTTTTATTTCCTTTTTTGATTATTTGTATATTAATACATTCAAACAATCTCTACATTAGTTACGAAATAGTTAAAAATTATCAATAGAAAATCAAAAATTCAATCAGATTTAGAGAGCAGATAAATGATTATTTTTCACTCTTTTTAGTATACAATAATAGGTATGATTATAAATTATTTAATTATTCTTAAAACTAACAATTATACCTTTATTCTCTTTCAGAAATAGTATAGCGAGAAGATAAATGCAAAAGGTAAAATAGCAAGTGTCGCTGTCGAAGCACCATTGCAATGATTGGTTTTGCAAAAATAAACTTCAGCTTCTCCACCGTTTATCGGAACTTTTAATGGTTCGACAGATTCTATCATCTCTACTGTCCATTTATTGATTTTCATATCGTAATACGTTAAGCAATTGCGATTTATCATTTTCCAGTTTCCACCTATGAAATCAAAATAAATTTTATCATGAACAAACAAACACAGGAAAAACTATAATGAAATAAATATAATATTATAAAACTATTTTTCATTTATTTTTCAATGATATAGTTTTTTTCTCTTAAATAATTTTACTCACTTCTATAATATTGTACGTCCTTCACGCAATATACAGCGTCTGCACATTGGTCATTTTTTCTTAAGTCACTGCAGTCATTATCTCGTGTTGCGTGACATTGGTAGCACGTCAAAGACTCGCCTAGAATATATTTTTAAATAAACAAATTTGTTATAGGAATTGAAAATTTTTGTCCCTGATGAAGTTATTTCATGACTTAGATAATATTAGTTAATTTCTCCATGTTTGTACCTCAGGGACCGTTCAAAAACTATGTCTCGCTACGAAGCTTGTACCCCCATAGTGACGTCACAAATAAGAACACACATCCCCTTTTAAGATCGAAATTTTTTCTTAGATTTTATACGCACATAATATTTTAACAGACTTCTTAGCCCAAAATGCATTTATCTAGGAGAAATAGGGTGGTTTTTCGCGAAATTAGGGGAATAATAGGGAAATTAATTCTTTTAAATAATAATAACGAATATCTTCCACATTGAATTCAATATGGAATGCTTCAGATTTTCAGTCAAAATCTATTGCATTTTAAACAAAATAGTTGAATTTTCAAACAAAAAAGTATGATTTTCTACCAAAAGAGATGATATTTTAAGGAACTTTCAAGCAAAATAAACGAAATTTTAACCAGCTAGTTGAATTTTCAACCTTAAAACACAAATTTGCAACGAAATGGTGAAATTTGAAAAAAATAACTTAATCCACAAACAGTTGCATTTTTAACAAAATAGTTGAGTTTTTAAACCAAAAAGACGAATTTTTTTAGAAGACAGTTGAAATTTCATCTAAGACAGTTACGTTTTCAAATATGAAATAAAAATATCCCACGAAGAACTTTTCTACCATAAAAGACGAATTTTCAACAAAGCAGTTCAATTTTTGAACCAAAAGATGACTTTTCGACAAAATAGTTAATTTTTCAACAAATAGTTGAATTTTCAGCAAAATTGTTGAATTTTTACCAAATAGATGAACTGCAACCCGCAAAGATGATTTTGCAACCAAATGGTAGAATTTTTTAACAAAAAGATGACTTTTCAACAAAATGTTTCAATTTTCAACAAATTATTTTAACTCAAAACAGTTGTATTTTCAACCGAATAGTTGAATTTTTAAGCCAAGAAGACGATTTTGTTAGAAGATAGTTGAATTTTCAATCAAACGAACGAATTTTCTACCGAAACAGAAAAACAGTTAACAAAACATTTGAATTTTAAACCAGGTAATTAAATTTGCAACAAAATAGTTAACATATCAACTAAAATAAGGTATCTTCGATATAAGAATGGATTTTTAAAAAAGGAGTTCAACTTTCAATATAGTCGAAGTACTTCAACTGCCAATTAAAAAAGATTGATTCTGAAAGAAAAATATAACAGTTGATATTTGAACCAATAAAAGATTTTAATTTCATATTAAAAACAGTCGAATTTATTCAAAAAGGTGAATTCTCAACGAAAAATGTAATAGTTGATATGTATACCAAAAAAGATTTTCATTTTTAATGAAAAATAGTTTAATTACACCAAAGCGTTGAATTTCTAAATCAAGCGGACGAATTCTCTTGAAAACAGTTAATTTATCAACAAGAAAATATAAACTTTTACCAAAAAGTTAAACTTGAACCAAATTGTTCAATTTTCCACGAAAATGAAAGGAATTTCAACCTAAAAATACGAATTTCTAACAAAACACAGTTCAATTTTCAGACTAAATAGTTACATTTTAAACTCAAAACTATGAATTTTTAACCAAAAATTGAGTAATTAAATTTTCAGCTGAAAAACTTGATTTTCAACCTGAAGAAAGAGGATTTTTCAAAAAAATAGTTCAATTCTCAACCAAAGATATCTTCAAGAAACAAAATAAATTTTTAATAAAATAGTTCAACTTTCAACCGAGTAGTTGAATTTGCTATCAAGAAGATGAATTTTACACAAAAAAAAGATAAATTTACAACAAATTACATAAAATTTCAACTAAACACGATCAATTTTCAGTAGTTATTTTCAACCAAGCAGTTAAACATGCAATCAGGAAGACTAATTTTCCACCAAAAAAGACAAATTTACAACAGAATACATACAATTTCAACTAAATAATAGAGTTTTTAACCAAAAGGAATGAATTCCAAATCAAAAATATGATAGTAGACTTTCCAATTAAAAATAATTAACTCTCAATGAAAAATTGTTGAATTTTGAACTAAAACCGATCAATTTTGAACAGAAAATGAAATAGTTAAATTTTCAGTTAAAAAAATTAATTTTCAACAACAAAAAAGCGAATTTTCAACAAAGTAGTTAAATTTTCAGTCAAGTAAACGCATTTGAGTGAAAAAAGAGGCAAAGCGGAAGTTTTTTGAAAACAGGGGAAAAAAGAGAAATTCTTTCAAGAATGAGTAAAAGAGGGCAATAGAAAAAAGAGTGTGAAGTCTGTATTCAGATACTTTGCTTGTAAAATAAAATCATTAATTTTCGTTCTTTTTTAATTTTCAAACATTTTTATATACGGTTATATTTTCCATGTGTGTGGTAACATTCTGCGTTTGCACCACCCCCCCCATCCACCCACTGTACCCCCCCTGGTAATGTGAAGTAGTGTTTGAACGACCCTTTATAGCAAAATAAGATAGTTAAAAAAATGATTAATTTGACGATTAGAAAAAGATTTTCGAAGATTAGGTTCAAACAATTGCGAAGAATATACTTTTTGTTTTCAAACATTATTTCAGATTTTGTTATTGTTTGATAAATTTTGCTAAAGCATCAAATACTGACTACTCCATGAACTTTATCTAAGATTTTTTCCCTGCAAAACTTCTTTTTTAGTATTGTGTTTCATAATATTTTATTTTAAACAAAACATCAATTGAAAATCAAAACGATAATAATAATTATAGTTCTAGACTAAAAAGAAACTAGAAATTTTTATAATTATTTACCTGTTTTGATGAGAGCTGCAGTCAGGCAGACAATGATAATTTTCATGGTAAATTGATAATATTCTAATACTTCTGGACAGAGTTTATTTTGCTTACAAGACTTGCCCTCATTGAATTTCGTTAAGAACTGAATTTTTTGTCGACTGCGTTTACATAAAATATGCATTGCGTACATAAGAGGGCTGCGCATGATTTGTGTCCGAAAAGGGGAAAAGGTGTTACGATAAATAACGTTATAAATCGATATTATTTCAAATATTTCCAAAAAAATGAATACAACTAAAAAAACTTGTCTGCACCTTATGTTCTAAAATTATTTTCAAGATTGCATCCTCTATTAATATAAAAAAATTGCTTTGCAATCAGAAACGCTAATATGTCATTTTTATTCCCATTACTAGTATTATCGATTTCGATGATACGTGTGAAACTTTCCCCATAGGATTTCTTTAATAAAAGGTAGAAGTAGGCCAACAACCCTCTGTATATAAATTGCACCTAATCTTCACACCCTCATGTTATCTCCCATAAAATAGGTGACTTAATAAGATAGACTGTGCTATGAAAAAATAATCATTATGCTTCGATATGTTCTATATTTTTATATTATATATCTATTATGTTATACATTTGTATTTAAATATTATAAATATTTTTATATTTTATAAAATAGAAGTACATGTTAAGTGCAGGTAACGAACAATTCATGTAAAAATGAAAATTTAACTGACAACTTAACAACATGGAGTTTGTAACTATAGTAAAATGAATATCATATATAGCTCTCTAATTATATTGTAAATATTACATTTTTTACATATTTTAATAATACTATTTGCTGTTAATAACAAGAGGCAGTTTGGCTTGCATTATTTGGTTTGTACAATAAGTATATAAAATTGGGGTGCTTAACATTTTAATTTTTATAAATCTGGAATTGGAAAAGCACAATATTTCTGAAGAGCACAATATTGAGGAACATGAAAACTTTCGTTGCATTATAGAATAATTTAAAATTTATAATTATCATTAGATATGTGCAATAATTTATATAGCAGTTAATTTTTCATATGTAAGAAGCAACAGGAAGCATATAAATAAATTACATTTTTGTTAGTCAGCCTGTTTTTCTTATGAAAACGACTGCTTGGCACCATTGGTTTATACTGGACTTACTCTTGCTGCATCAGTTTCGCTTTAATTATTTTAATATATTTCATTTAACTGTTTAATCATCCATATAGTGGCTTTTATAATTTCATATATATATATATAATATTTTCATAGAATTTCTCGTCTATTTCTTGAATTTTTCTCATCTTGGCTAAATCGGTGATTTCAAAATGGTCGTATAAAAAATAATATCATTAGTAATAAATAATATGTTTTTGCAGAATGTAGAAAAATTGCAGAAACACCGTTGCATAAATCTGTGTCGCATGAGTAGAGGGTCATTTTAAAATGACTGTGTACAACTACCTTTGGGTCATCGAGTTCTAGGTAAGGTAATTGGGCTTTTCCTTGACAAAAAAGTAAAAGCGTTTCTCCGTATGAATCTAAAGAATAAAAAAATGAAATTTTAAGATAAATAATATTTTTTATATTGTATAGTAAAACGTAAACTATTATTCTAATAAAAAAAGGGTGATCACACTAAGAAAAATATTCGATGAAAATAAACAAATTTGTTTAAATATTTTGTTTTAAGCATGAAAAATATTTTCGAGTGTAGATTTTGAAATGAATGACAATTAATGTTTAACTAAAGTATTAAAATTACATTTTTTTGAAAAATTGACTTACTCTCAATAACACCTCTAACACAGAAACGTGGCGTAGAGCAAGTTATATAGTTGCTTAAATCTTTAGAAATGTTACAATATTCATTTGGTATTGTATCACCCACAACTAAGCCTATCGAGGCTATAGAGTCACTTAATGAGGTTTTGTTGTGATCCTCTGAGTCAACAATGCAACTATAACATTCTTTTGATTTTCCTGAAAAAAATTCCCATTAATTATTATCTAAAAATTCATATATTTTGTTCCATCAAAAAAATACTAGTGCACAATTAAATAATATTTCAAAAAGTGAAGGATTATAATTGAACACGTTCATGTTTTAATAACTGTCAATACGATTATACTCTTATACAGTTTGTAAGATAATCTTTCCCCAATCCCCTAGTTGAAATAATTTTCTTTTTGAAGGGTTGTTTATGAAAATAAGAAAATGTATATCTCTTAATTATGATTATTGATTAGAGGGAAATAATGAATTGTTACTGAACTTACCTAACGTAAAAATGGTAGTAACAATTGATAGAAAAAATATGAATTTCATCTTTACGTGTCAACGATTTAACATTTAGTGCACTTGAACGGTCTCTATCGCGTCACTGAAATTTTGCGAATGCCCTGAATTGTTTCAGAGATATTCCGCAGGATTCTGAACTGATCCTTTCGGCGCAGGCAGTTTCCACACCATGACCGTATCAACCTTATTCGGAACCAAGATAATCGATAAAGTAGTTGACAATGAAAAATTTGCGAACAAAAGTTACGCGATATAGGTACTTTTTTCTTGATCGAAAATTTGAAAATTTAAGTAGTACTTTACTCGGAATTATATATTGTTTAACAAAAGTATGAAGGGCTCTATGCTTAACGCACAAAAGATAAACATTCACCTTTTGTTTCTGAATTAACATACCTTTTTTTCTTTTTACATGTAAAAATATTGGCCATACTATACATTTGAGGATTGGATAATTTCGTTTTTTTTTGGGATCCTCAGAGAAGACAATAACGAAATCTTTTCAATAACAAGAACGAGTTGTAATTTAAAGTTCATTATTCCCAGCCGAGCGAAAGAGGATCTTTTTCACCGAAAAATTAGAATTATTTTCAAAAATAAGTCAAAACTTCACTTGATCTGAAATTAGGATATAACTATCTGAATTTAATGGGTTAACCTCAGATCGATACAGTTGAGTTCCGTTTCGCGTATACTGTATAGTAAAAAATGTCCTCTGGTGATTGGTCGTTACCAACCATAATTATAATACAGATTACCTTGTAACTCACATTTTATTATATATTTAAAAATATGATGTCTCATTAACAATTATTCATAAGTGAATTATACAATGATAAAATATTACATATCGTAATCAACGATTCCTTCATTCATTCCACATGTCAATGTGACAGTATATTATCAAACGTCAGTTTGACATCTCATAAAGTTAACATGATGTCGTTCCCCTTTCATGAAAATGCTTTGTCATTGATTCACAAATTATAATTTTGCACATGAGATTTAAATGGCTTAATATTAAAAAACATAATCCACAATTTTAAAATAACGCTAAGAAGTACTGTGGGTGTATTTATTTGTGCTCATTTTATGAACATTTTGCCTTGTCGTAGGCATCAAATAAATTTTCTTAATCATAGAGGGAGTTTTTTTATAACAAAAAAAAATTGATACTTTCAATATTTTTCATGCTTATGCTTCTGTCTTGCCGAAAATCTTATTTTCAGAAAATTAGAGAGTCCTTCAAAATGTGTTCTGTGACGATGAACAACTTTTCAACTTACCTTTGTGTTATATTCCAAATTGAAATAACAGTTTTTTTCAAGAGAAACGCTGTAACTTGTTTTTATTTTTCTAAGTCGCTATTGATCAATCGAGAATGGCCGTTGAAAGTTCGTCAATATATCAATCCACACGTATCGAAGACGTAAGGAGTTACATCAAATATAGTACTGTTATATTCCTAACAGAAAAAAAATTCTCTTTGGAACAAGGTAAATAATTTAGTTTAAAAATTTAGAAGCAATATTAGTAGGTTATAGTAGGTCATGAAAGGTTCTTCGATTGGGAAATCGATGCCTTTCGAAGACGCGAACAAATATATCATATAAATTGCTTTGTATTCCTAAAATTAAAATAAATTTTCTCATATTAATAAGATAAAAAATATAATTTTTTAATTTAATAATCGGTATTGCTAGATCATAGGAGGTCATGGAAGGTTCGTTAATAGATCATTCGACGCGTCTCGAAGACGCGAACAAACATTTCAGATACAGTACTGTAGTACTCGTAATATGTACAAAGTTTTTCTCATATAAAAAAAATCCACAAATTTTTTTTTACTCCATAAATCGGTACTAGTGGGTCATAAAAGGTTCAAAAATAGGTCGAATTATATCGAAATATGTCAAAAAAGTAGATTCGAAAATTTAGGTAATTACAAACCTCCCTCTATGAGAAGCAATAATTAATTTTGAATGACTTAGTTATAAGATTTTAATTCAAGAATACTTTAATTTTAAACAAATTTTGGAATTATTCAACTTTTCAACGCTTCTAGTTTGAATGCATTCATTTAAAAAGATTCCAAATAGAAATCATAGATTTTTCAATATTTCTAGAATAAATTATGCTTGGAAGGTTCACAATGTTCAAAATTTTTCAATTTCGATCGGTGAAAATGATTTTGATTTTTTTTTGCACGGAAATCAAATTTTTTATTTTAAAAAATCTATCCAATCACTTTGAATGTCACTTGATACTACATGTGTCTGATTTCAAAGTACTTTCAGGAATTAAGTTATATAGGAGAGACACCCTAAAATGGATAATGAACCCACAGTAAATAATCATTAATTTAAAATACAAAAGTATGTGAAATGATTAATTGAATTTAATTAATAGATAGGACACTATATGTGTTAATAAACTAAAATTCAAATTAATTATAGGTATATTTGTGTTTTTCATAAGTGATAATATACTGTAGGTTTATTATTTACTGTAGGGTGATCTCCCCTACTGGGATTATTTCTAAACTGCCCCAATCTAAAAACCGATCGGGCTTAATCGGACTCAAACCAGTTGGAATCGGATGATAAGTTAGAAGAACACATTTTGTCGTTGGACACTGAAAGGAAAGCTTAGGCTTTTGCTTTAAATACCTTCAGGTTAAAAAATCAATATTTTATTATTTATTCGTAAAAATAAACATTTAGTATGTTTTGAACGGAAACTATTATCTTTCATCAACGATTTATGATTATGTGAAAAATTAGTGTATTATGACCCTGAAAAATTATCATTAATTTGGATTCAATCGACAAACCTTGGTTTTGCGCGTAAAAAAATATGTTTGATTCTTATTTGCAGCCCTATCAGAGACTATTAGTTTTGAGCAGACCACTATTTCCAAAAAATAATTCTGAAGCCTACAATAATATAAAGAGAATTTTTCAGGTTTCTAGAACATGCCTACTAGTGAAAATGCGCTAGGAAAAATTTGATTAAGCTAGTAAATCATAAGTATAAATTTATTGCATTTTTTTAAACAGACTAACAAACAAATTTTCAAAAAATAAACTCGACTAATAAAAATTATTTATCGCATTTTTAAGAGTAGAAACGCTCTACATATCTGAAAAAAATGTCTTCATATTTCAGTAGGTTTTAAAATTATTTTTTGAAAACCAGGGTCTACTAAAAATTAATAATATCTCATTGGGCTGCGAATGAAAATCTGTAAATATTTTAAAAGTCGTTCAAGGTATTTAGAAATGCAAAAAAGTTTAAAGCTACGAAAATGTAAAAATTACGAAAATAATCATTTTTTCAAGCATATTTTGTTAACGCGCAAAACTAAGGCGTTTATCGGTCGAATCCAAATTAATAATATTTTTTTCACATCGTTTCATTTCCGATTTCCAGAAATTTTTTTTATTGCTCCCCCTCAATCAATTATTACCCAAAAAAAGGTTTGATAGCCGTGAAATTACGAAAAATTTGTTTTTAGAGACCACCTCTGAAGTATTTACAATTTATATTGATAATTTGATGCTAATATCGTACAATAATTTTTAATTGATACTCTCAATGATTTAGCAATTCTATATAATAATCCTTCTGAATTGAGAATAGTTCCAAATTCAAACATTAAAAATGTCAAGACAATTTCACTATTAAATTTTCGAAAATTGCAAAATTTCATATTGAAAGTTTTGATAGTCAATCTTTTCCTCGATATCATAGAATATAAAACTAGAAAAGTTCATGGTTGCGCAATTTCTAATCAAAAAATTTTTAATTAGATGCCTCCAAAATAATTTAATAACAATAAAAAACTAACAAAGTAATTTGTCAAATTCAAGCCTTAAGAATGAGAAGATTTTAGAATTAGGCACTGAAAACTGAACTATTCTATATTTGAAAATATTACAAGATTTTGAATTAAAATTATAGTTTTGCATGCCCAATTCTGAAAAAGTTTAATTTTTGAGGCTTCGAAACTATAGTTTTTTGCTTCAAAAGCTAAATCAGAAAATCTTTGGTTTCGAATTTCTCAATATTCGAAGGTTTTGAATTAAAATGTTCACAATGTTAGACTTTCCAATTTAAGTATTAAACAAGTCAGGACAATTTCACTATTGAATCTTTCACAATTACTTGATTTCATATTAAAAGCCTTAATACGCAGTATTTAATTTAATAATTTCAGATTTGGATATTCCAAATTTTTTTATTTCAATTTTAGTCAGTCATAAATTTAATAATTTTAGATTTAATTATTTGAAATAATATAATTTTTTTGGTTTCTGTTTCAAAAGTACAAAATAATCTGATTCGTAATTGGACTGAAGTTTGAATATCTTGCTTTGTATTTTTTCAATGGTTAATATCCAATGTAATATTTTTAAAATGTCCGATTATCTATTAAAGGTTTGAAACAGATATTTCTTTCAAATTTAAAAATATTTGTTTGGAAAATTTTAATAATGAGTAACAATCTTGAGAACAGTTTTAAATGAAATCTTAAAAATGAAAACATTTGAAATGAAAAATCTGAAAATTGTGTTCAAAATAAAAATGGATAAAAATGAAAATATCTGAAATTAAAAACTCAGTAATTGAATTTTTTTTTTTAATAATGAATGGATACAATTTCAGAACTCAGCATTTTCATTTTTCCCTTTTATAAGTTTTTCTTTTATAATTAAAATTAAAACTGTTTGATTTTGAAAGGTAAGATTAACATTTTAGAAATTGTAAATTTTTGAACGATTAAAATTTATATACTTAAAGTAATTCGAATTTTAAAGGGTTTAAGTACAGAAAAGTTTTATTAGTAAGATTTTTTTCCGACCAACATGCAACTGCTTGGTTAAAAATTAATCTGTTTTGGCTAGGGATTTTTTCCATTATATTACGTGATAGATACTATGATACATAAAAGTTTCCTATAAAAATTAATTTAGAAATCACGCGAGGCAAAAAAAAATCGCGCGCGAGTTTGTTTTCTAGTAATTAATATAGACTTAAACAAGTTAATAGATTTTCAGTAAGCAATCAGTAGTTTTCCACTATCCGAATCGTCATTTTCTACTAATTTTTAATTGCTCACTTTTCACGAATCGAATTATATAAGAATGTCACTAGTAATAAGTAAATTTTTTTAACTTATGTTAAGAGACCATTTGCATTTTTTTAAATATAATCACGCACGAAATCTATTTTCTTTGTGATGTAATATTCGACCAAAAAATTATTAAATTTGTTTTCCAAAAAGAAAAAAACAAGCACTTACTGTAGAAAAAGCGTTACGTTGGGGGGTGGGGGTAAAAATGTCAGGAAAAAGCATAACGTATTTTTTGAACGGCCCCTAAGTAATTTGTAGTTTTCCGCTATCGAAGAAGTAAATATTCTGACTCTACGAATTAAATAGAAAGCTTTCCATTAAAACTCTGAAACGCACAAAATCAAAATCATTGATTCCAAGTCAGATTCAAAATACTTTCCCAAAATTCAGATTTTAAATTTAAATTAAAACAAAAAACACTTTTGAGATATAGCATAGCCTGTTTAAATCATAGAAAAGACTATTTCAAAAAAGGAATGGACTAAAAGCAGGTAAAACTACATTTTTCTTTAGTTTTGCTGGTCTGGATTAATAAGATAATTTTTTAACAACCCTTTATCTTGATTATTTGTTGCAAAATCCTGGGCTTTCGACTTAGTTAGTTTCCTCAGGAAATATGAGACGATTAATTTATGATTTTTAAATAGTAAACAAAATCTTGTACGGCACGTGTTTTGAAGGTTGGAGACGAAAATTTATGTTGATATAACCGCAAGATAACGAAACTATATTTTCCTTATTTGTTATATGACTAAGTATGATTTCACGATATTGTATTTTCTGATGATTTTAAAATCCGAGAAAAAAATGTTAAACAAATTATACTATGAATACAACAAATATCTGTTATAACGTATATTGTGGTATTATATACTTTATATGAATGTCGAAAAATCCGCTTCATATTTTTATAATTATTGAAGCGTATGCAAAAACTGTTTCGCACTAAACCAGTATTTGATCGTACATCGTCTGAGAGGTGTCAAGTCAAATCTTCTAAACACAAAAAATCGAAATGGTTCATGTCGTGACAGTAAAATAACACTCCCAAAAATCAAAATTTAAATTAAAAAATAAAACAAATTGAATTCGAAAAGAGAAAAACTTGGTGAAACTACCCATTTTTTTTTGAGTGTCTGAATTATTAAAATAAATTGTTTAAACAGTAATATTTAGGATTATCAATTAATGCACCCCTAGAAATGTAAAAGTATCCTCAATGTATTTTAGCGTTGCGTGATACAATTTAAAAGTATGTGCATTATTAAAAAAATATATTATTTAAAACTCATGAAGCCTTTAGGACTCAATACAGTTACGAAGTAAAATTTTTGTACTACCCGTTTTTCCGAGGTTGGAAATATAAATATGTATCTGAGAAGGATAATTTTGACCTCTCCAAACGCTCAACATTTCAAAAATAATTGTCTCATAGGAGGACTTTATTACATGTGAAATTTTTTGTATAAATAGTATTTACAATGAAATTTGTAAAATTGTCAATCAGACCACCAAGCCTTTAACTCGAAAACATAAATTTCCTACAAAAAAGTTAATCTGAAACCAGATAATTAAATTTTAATCCAAATAGATGAATTTTCTAACAAGATTTTTAATTTTCTACCAAAAAAGGCAAATTTTTACCGTAATAGTTACATTTTCAACTAAAGAGATAAATTTTACAACTAAAATTATGCATCCCAATGAAAAAATATATTTTTAACAAATTATTTCGACTTTTAACCTCATAGTTAAATCTTGAACCAAGAAGCATGAATTCTCAACGGTAAATGTAACAGCAGATATATTCACTGAAAAGTTTAATTTTAAAATAAAATAATTTTCAAACGAAAACAATCATTTTAAACAAATTACAGTTGAATTTAATGAAAAAAAGATTAATTTTGGATAAAATAGTTGAATCTTCAACCAAAATAGGTTAATTTTCAACCAAACAATTGCATTTTTAACCCAGAAGGTAAAATTTCCACCAAGAGAAGATCTTTCAAACATCTTTCAAACTGACTCGCATCATTCTTAAAATTTTGAAAAACCTTTTCAAATAAAGAAATTTTCTCGAAATATTCCAGATTTTCATCTCGATATTTTTAGAAAAATTGCACAAATTAATAAATCTTCTAAATATATTTTAAAATCATTGGTGTATATTTTCAAATAAAAAAAAATTTACACAATTGGAAAACTTGCCTCAAAATATTTCAGATTATTTTTGGAAGAATTTAAAAATGTTTTCAAATGTTTCAAGATATTAAAAAAAGTAATTTTAAAAATAAAAAACAAAAACCTTCAAAATTTTCCCAGAAATCTTAAAAACATTTTTGTATGCATCAGCTATCGAACTAAATTTGAACCTATCTGAAATAGAAAAATATAATTCTTTATTTTAGTTATGTTTTGCCAGTGACCGAAATAATCCGCTGGTATCAATGAACAGTTTATATTCTTTTTTTCGGGGTACATGAATGAAATAATTTAGAAGGCCGATGACATAGCGACTTGTATATAGTATTACGCTATTGAAACAGTAGAATATTCATGTACTCACAAAATTCAAAGTTGAACAGTTTTCTCTATATTCAGAGAAAATGAATTTCGCTAAGCTTGGTTGTCGTCTTTACTTTTTTTGGTAAGTAACAATATAATATCTACTTTTTCAGATACATTTTTAATTTTTACGGAATAAAGTGAAATTTTAGATTGGGCGGCGGGGGGCACAATTAAATACTTGAAATCACGTGAACGTAATTTAAGATTCCAATGTAAATTTCGCATGAATTCCTTGAATTTGGTTAATTTCTTTCAAATTAGATCATTTCCCCTAAATTAAAATCATTTCACATTACATTTGATAAAATTTAATCGCATGGGTTTCGTCAAATTACGTAAGTTTCCTGAATTTAGTGGAATTCGCAGAAACGTAACTCGTTTACTTCCTCCCTAAGAAAACAAATATTTTTGCTATAATGCGAAAGCAACGTACTTATCGAACGAGCACGATACTAATTAAAAATACAGACAAACTGGAAACACCTGAGAACGTATTCAAATCTATTTTTTAGCTTTTCTTAGCCCCGGGCTGAAACCCTTATAGTTTCGGCCATGTATACGTCGGCTTGCCCGTCATAATTTTTACATCAAGATCCCCCCTAACCCACAAGATATTCCTGTTCCCTCCGTACTCCACCTATCCCTCAGAACCCACCCTATTCCACGGGACCCCACATATCTCACGGGCCCCTTGCAGCCAACAAGAAATTTCTAACTCTTGTCAAGTTTAAAATAAAATGGTTTGAATAAATGAAACGTGTTTAAATAAGGCGGTGTAAAACTCCCCTATATTTCACCCTCAAATAATTATTTCACACCGTTTCACACGCAGCCTTCGAACCACCTTATTCCGCGGAATCGCTTCTATCCCTCGGAACACCACCCATCCAACGGCACCACATATATCCCCCGGGACAACCCTTACCCCATGCGGTCACGCTTATTCCTAAAGACCCCCTTTCCTTCGTGACCCAACTATCCCCAAAACCCTTCTTATGCTATGGGAACCCGTCTACCACTCAGGACGCAACTTATCCTGTAGGACACCCTTTCCCTCGTGACGCCACCTATCCCTCGAGAGCCCTCTTATCCCTCAGGACCCTCCCTATCCCATGGGATCCTCTCATCACTACACTTCCGAATTCCACGGGATCACACATATCCCTCGGGAACCCACCTTATCCCACGGGATAATCCTTATCACTGGCGTCCCCACCTATCCCTCGGGGCCCCCTTATTTAACGGAACTCCATCTATGCTATAAGACCCTTTATAACACGAAACCCCACCTACTTTTCGGGATTCTCTTATCCCACAGACACCATTAGGGATTAGGGGGTCCCGATAAAATGGCCATCGAGAACCCCCAATCCTTCTGTCCTCCTAGCCTTTGAAACCCCATATAGCTCAAAAGCCCGTTATCCCACGGCACTTCGCCTATCTTACGGGACCCCAAGTATCCACGTATCACGTATATTAGTGACATTTTGAGGTGTGTTCGGGAAATGATTTCCTCCTGATAACTTTTGATACTAACTTCCCCCTAAGCCCCTTACATTGTGCTCAGAAAATGTCCCAAGAAATGCGAAGTAGCACTTTTATGTCAAATTCATGCTAAAGATGGCATTTTTTGGAATTTTTTCAACAATTATTATTTGTATTCGATAAGTGACGAGTTTCCAAATATTTTTTTTAATAAGCTTCAATTGTTTAAATAATTATTATTTGTATTAACAGTTTTTAACAGTAAATTATGAAGAGCTAGTATTGTCTGAAACTCATAACCCAATTAATGAGTCTTAATTTACAGCTGAAAGATATTTTTTTGTTGAAGATATTTGGCAATTATTTGAACCATTTTCATTTGTTTGAACAATTATGCTGCCCTGGAAATCGTAGAAAGTTTTTTTTTCTGAAATCAGTGATATAGTTATTCAATGTTAAGAGTGATATTTTTTGTGGAAGGCAATTTGCCATTACTTAAATAAAATCACTTACACCTCATTCGAAAGATGGAAAAAATTCTACTTTCTTCATATCTCTTACACTTTGTCGCTCATTAATAAGTAGCTTCTTATCTCAACAAAATAGATACAAAAAAATAATTATCTATAATTCAACTGAAAGAATGGGTAAATAAAAAAAATTATCATTGTTTACAAAATTAGCGTATAAGTTCTGAGATGAAAAATTCTACATAACAAGCGATATAGGGTAAAAGTTTCGAAAAAACTCCAATTTTCTCCACCTTTCCTATGAAAAGACGCAAGCGAATTATTATCAATTTTTTAAATAATTGCAAATTCTCTCCAAGAAATAATATCACTCTGAACATTTATTAGCTGTGTCATTATTTCCAAAACATAGTAACTTTTCGAGATTTATAGGAGAAAAACATGGTTTCAATAAATGAAAAGTGTTTAAATAATTTAAAACTGTCTTTCAGAAAAAATATCATTCTGGCGATTCATTAACTATGTTATTAATTCCAAAAAGTATTAACCTTTCGAAATACTAAGCTAAAAAGAATTGTATAAACAAATTAAAATTGTATAAATAATGGCCAAATATCATTAAAAAAATATATTACAATGAAGATTCGTTAATTGTGTCACTATTTCCAGAAAATGATAACTTCTTACGACTTGCAGTGATAACAAATTGTTTAAACAAATGACAATAATTTTAAAAATTGAAAATTAGTTGACAAATACCTTTATTCACAAAAAGTTAATGATAAGTACTTGTTTTTCTATTTTTTTTAAAAACCGAACTTTTTAAATTGAAAACTCTATATTTATTTAAAAAGCCCGGGGGAACGGTTACGTTCAATCAATCGATAAAGCACGTGTTGCATATTCAAAGAACATTCTTTCCCTAGCAATCATCCTACATAAAGAGCATCACAAATTCATCGTACGTTATGATTTACACATAAACACTCAAACTAACTAACAAGCCCATATGAAGATCCATTCTCTTCACCCCAGCCACTTCCACAATAGTCTGTCAATCGGCTGATACTGTTCATCACACATTTCTTGTTAAAAATGCTACTCTACACAACCCTATACTG
>JAABKJ010001525.1:0-30381 GCA_011634705.1 Andricus grossulariae
CGAGTAATTGTCCTTGTGATAGGTGCTCTCGGAGGTGCGAAACTATCACTGGTTCGTAACCTTAAAGCCATTCCCGCTTGCCAAAAATATGCCACGGCACTTGCGAGATGGATGCAGAAAGCTTTTATCCTTGGTTCGCTTCGTGTGCTCAAGACACACGAGGGTTTCAGCGGCCAGTCGTCATAATTTCATCATGCCATCCATCTCACGGTCATGAGACGTGGCCATAAGTTCGAATAACTGCGGTTTTACTGGGAGAACTGAAAAAGTTAAAATATGCTAAGGATTAAAATTTTATAATATACACAAAACTTGTGATTTTCTAAACAATGTTTCGCGAGTAAGAAATTCCTAACGCTTGGGGCCTTACTACTACAGGCCTTTAAAATTTTCTATACAAAAATTAAAACCGTCAAGTATTGTGACATAATTCTACTAGTTTTAAACGAAAATACGACATGAAACACCCGCTGATTTTCTTTTTTTTTCATGTATAAACTTCTTACCTGTAATTTTTCATAAAGCTAGGTCTTTTTTGTTTCTCGGAAGCAAGCCGCGATAAAAACTCCTGTTTTTGTTCCTCGTAGGCGGCAAATATTCACTCCAGCATCAATAATAGCTTCATATGTGTGTTCCAAAAGCATTCGGCTCATAGAGTCCATTGTGTGAGCCTTCTTGTAATAATTGCCAAGGAATGAAGCATCAAACTTTTTAATATTGTCGACTTTAGCAGTACGTTGAGGAATTTCAGGATGACCTACAACAATTTAAGAGGAGAATGAACCTCCATTGTCGTCCATTGAACCTATATAATACGCTCTCAACGCCTTAATGCCTCAATATATAATGGAAACCACAATGGGCGTCCAATGAAACAATGCAATTTCACAGAAGAGGAGAAAACCTTCCCACAGGAACAATCTACAACCGACTGAGTAATTTTTTTTCTGTAGTTGACTGAATCATTTCAGCTCCCATTATGTTTAAAAAAGATGGCGCTGCACTGGGCTGAACAATCTAAGGGGAATCGAGATTTAGCTTTCCCTGAACCCAGAAAAAGAATTCTCAATCAATAAAAGTTTTTGCTTGAATTGTTTTGTTAAGAGAATTTTAAAGCCGACGGAGACATGCGCAGTTGGTAAAAACACGTGCTCCGATTCAAGATAAAAGAATAACCTAAGATTGCGTTATTAAGTTTTTGATAAATCAACAAGCCAAATTTTTTGAATCACATAAACAAAGGCTCACGCATAATTGACATTTCAAGTGGCTTGTCGTATTCTGTGCCGTGATATTTGAGAAAGCAGGATCGACAGAAAGAGCAAACCAAGATAATCCATGAAAACTGTTCAAATCATTATTCGTATAGACCGCCTATTTAGATGATTTTTTAAAATTTGTTTCAATTGTTCTTGGGTACGAGGGGCTACTCACAGAGAATTCTGGAAATCTTCAAACTATGAATGCGGCAGTCTCAATGGAATTCGCATGGAGAGTTCCAAGATTGCTTTGAGATTCTCAATGATTAAGAGCCTCGGCGGTGTAGGCGATAAGACGTCAGGCTTTTCTGAGCAGAAGGCCTAAGGTTCTATCCCGGTTCTAGTACAAATGGAAATTTTTCTATCTACTTCTACCGGGGCTTTGGTGGCTCGGAACACACCTGAAACTTCAAGTCCCCTCAAAATACACCTAGCAGGTACGTTAAATATGTTCATTTAACTGATGGCCTTAGCGGGACCGCTTGATTCACCCTAACCTGGCTGTCGCTTCTCTGTGTCCCCCGCCCACAATGCAAACTATCTCTTATTATTAATTACTTTTTGCAACACCTCACTCAAAAGTCCTCCTTCGCGTATCATCTAGAGGCGCCGCGCACCAAAAGGAAGTTTTCGTGAACACGTGCCCGATGCACATGCTCGCAGAGTTCAAAGTTCTCACCCGTGCGAGAAAAATTTTTACACACAGCGAACATGCACAGCGGGCAATCAGGTTAAAAAATCACCACAGGAGCTCACTAGGAGCAGTTGCCTTCCATGAAAATGAAACCGGCTTCCAGTGGAACCGCGGTAAATAAAACCTATGGCCACGTCTCACGATCTTGAGGTGGGCTACCGCAGGACACAACGAACTAACAACGATAGGCTAGGGAAACCCTCATGTGGCTCAGGAAAACAAAGCTAACGAAGGATGAAGGCTTTCTGCATCCATCTCGCTAGTGCCCATGGCATGTTTTTGGCACGCGGAAATGGCTTCAAGGTTACGAAACAGTGATAGTTTCGCACCACCAAGAGCACCGTTCACAACGTAATTTATTTTGACCGATTGTTTTTGGGGAAAGTCGCTGCAGCTCCCTTTGAAGGTCTTGATACCTCTCCTCCTTTTTCTTCTCCATGGCAGTTATGTTTTAATCGGCCGAAGCTGAGAATTTGATCACGAATATAGTTTGTCTCTCGAAGTCCTGAAGAATAATGTCAGGCCTCGAGTGTGCAATGGAGACTGCTGTCCGAGAGTCGTAGTTCCAGAAAATTTGGTACTTCTCGTTTCGGACAATTGACTCTATCTTAGGGCTGCATTATGACTGTAGTGATACGTCGTTCCCGTGTGAGTGGGACACCTGGATAGTACGTGTTCTAGGTGCTTAGCGTGTACAAGATACGCTCTGCACCTATATCTGGGTATTTCTGGACGTAAAATATGGTATATTGAAGTGTAAATGTGACCATTCTGATATGCGAAAATAAAACCATTTGTACCTGAATTAGGTTCCCGTGCATTTACTTTTCGAGTAGCTGTTGGCGGAATTTTTCAACCTCGGCTTTCTTCACTTCGGTTTTCAGAAGTAAGATATCTAGATGGAGTAATGCTCTTTCCTAACTTCTGATGTTAAAATTCAGGCCAAAGGTCTCGACCCCCTGTTCTGCGACCTTGTAAAGGAACGCTCCTTTGCTAATCATCTCGTGTTTCCTGACCATTTTTAGAAAAGGATATCTTCCATTTGCAACTATGTGAACTGTACCCAAAACAATACGGTTATGAAGACATTGGAGATTCGGAATTCCGCGCCCGCCTTGATGGCGTGGGATGTATAATCGCAGAACGAGCGAATTGATACGATATGCAAGCTCTTCTGCATATGGATGATCTCAAACGTGCTGATATCAAGAGCCGTAAGCCCGTTCTCCGTTCATTGGAGCACCCTAGACTAATAGAGTAGATCCGGGACGGTAAGCATGTTAGTCGCAGAAACCTTGTTCGACGCGGACAGATTTGAAGACCAAATCTGTTCAAAAAGACGCTTGTATCTGCTTCGGAGAGACTCCTCCACTGATGCTACGTCCTAAATGCGGCCTTGAGGTACGTGCAGGAATGTGTAGGTCTCTCTAGTGTCAAAATGTCTGATAACACTTATATCCACAAGCTCAGGGTCCCCGGGAACGCCTGTAATCCTTCCTCACTTCAGAATAATCTTGGCACACTTGTCCAATCCACAGTCCATACCAATCTCTCCTGTGTACCCGTGGACGATATTAAACCTACTCTGAAGTTGCTTTGAACTAGATGCGTAGATCTGCTGGTCATCCATATGAAACATATGAGTGAACTAATGCTCGCGATGATTAGTGTCGCCGCAGAGGTACCCAGGAGAATTGCGTAGTGCGAGAGATAGTGGTATGAGTGTGTTGCAAAGGAGCAGAGGGCTCATGGTGTTGTTCTTAAGGTAAGGGACATATTTTCTGAAAGTGCAAAACTTTTCAATTAATTATTGCAATTGTAAGTGCATATTCAAAGCAAGGCACTTTTAGATGTTTTTCATTTTTTCCCAGTAAACAAATGAACCATTTTTAATGCACGACACGTCATTTTGCAGATATTTGTAAGGCCTACATTTTTAAACTAAACTTGTTTTCTGACGAACATCTAGGTTAGTTGCAATGAACAAAAAACCTCTTTTTGCTATCCGTAACGATTGCTTACACACAAAGTGCTTCCGAAACCTTTGTCAAATTTCAGGTAGCATTTGCTTCAGAAAATGAGCCCTCTTTCATAAGGCGCCTGAATTATAATGATCCAAACGGTTTGGTGGCCTTGACTCCATCACATTTTTTCATTGGATCTTCGATACACATGGTTCCAGAACCTTCATTTATTGATACTAGACTCACGCTGTCAGAACGATTTTGCGACTTCAATTGTAGAACCTACCTGATTTTGAAGGGATTCGGTCAAATAAAAAATTAAACGAATTTAAATTCAAACGTTTAATATTGTACAATATTTTGAATTAATATCTTAGAAGTTAAGTCGTTTTCATGTGAAGAGATTTTAAACTCGATATAATTACAAAATAAACCATTCAAACTTCTACCGGACAGTTATAATAGTTAAATTTAAAATTGTCTAATTTTCAATCAATTTTGTACATTTTGATTGTCACAACAATAAAAAAAAACCTACATGAATTTCGAGAAAGTGGAAGTGAATATGAAAGTGATAAAATTACTTTATCTTTCCACCCCGCGGCCCCAGAATACTAGAAAATGATTTTTGTATACGCTTTTTTTAAGATTTTGAATTACACGGATATTGTTTTTAGTTTTTAATTGTATCCATCTCCTCTTCTTTTCGCGAATGTCCGTGAAAAAGTGCCAGGTCTGACTACAAGTCGATACGTCAAATATACCTGAAAACCTCAAGCCGTTCTTTTGATGAATGACGGAATATGGAGTGGCTATTCTGACCTATCGACAGATAGTCAAGGGCGCAATATTTTACTATTGCATATCGAGGGTGAAATGCGGATGGGATTCCCGCCTTGAAACTTCCGCAACTACTAGTATCAAACATGGCGGTGACAAAGCAGTCCAGATGCGCTTTATTTCAAACATTCCGGACGCACTCTATTTAAAATAGATAGTAATGTAAACCTGGAACCATTCTTTTGGAAGACGACGAAGTATGCTTCACCTGTAATTTGTGAGAAACTTTTTTTTTTATTAATGGTTCTCCACATTCACGAAATATATTGTTAATTTTTCCAATTTTCTTCATCTCATCCAAATTATCACATCGGAACGTTGGATCACTTTTTTCTTCTTGCTTAGGATCAGTTTCCTCTTGAGATTCTTCAAAAACTTTTTCATTTTGCTTTTTATGTTCAAAAAAACAAACCATAAAGTCCAAGTCGTCTTCTTTCTCATAAATCGATCGGCGACAAGTATTGCAAACATGTAATCCAAGGAGGTTTTTGAATACTGCATTCCATTTATTCGTTACAAGACAAAGATTTTTTCTCACGCAGTTAGGCTCACTTTTATTCAACGGGTTGCAGCACTCTTTTGCACGACCCATCCCGAAAATCACTTGAAGCAGAAAATTTGTTTGAAAACAGGTGGCCATAAAAGTTTCTTATATGACTTTTTGGCGACAATAATTTATTCGTTAACGCTATCTGAACCATGTGCGACGGACAAAGTGGCACTTTTTATTGCGAATCTGCGTTGCCAAATAGTAGATAGGTTCGAACTTGCATAAAGGGTGCAAGCACAAGCCTGTGAACACGCCTCTCGTGCGGTGACCGCGGCACGTGGCTCGCGGCGCTAAACAATTTTTTTATCATTAATCCAAAGAGCAAGCACAAAAAAGTTAAAATGGTTTCTGGATCTTAAGCGTTCAGGCTTCCGACTACTTAAAAAAAAATCAACTATCGTGTGTAGAACAGGGTAAAATCGGAATTTGTTAATTAAAAAATGATATTAATCAACAACAATAACAAATAGCACATTTTTCAAAATATTATAGTTAAATGCATTTATTTTTCACCATTCCCTGAAATTTTCATCAATTTTTCATGCATAGTTTACGAAATAATAATTTGTTAATCAAACTATGCAGAAATGTTTAATCGCACATTCTAAATAAACGAATGCATTTTTCTCAACAAATTTTATAACGTGCTCTAATACTAATGAGTAGATTACTTTCCAATGCTTACTTTTGACTTTTGTTCCAACATCAAAAATCGTAGACTCACTTGGGAAATTTCTACTCACAGTTGTTAAGCCATCGCTTGGGGGTTAATTCCTTCGGGACCATCCCTGAACAATTGTCCGCGACTGCTTATTCACTATTGTAACCATATTCAGTAGAAAACCTTGGTCCAGAGACCGTCTATCCGCAACCCGAAGACGCGTTTTCGAGTGGTATTGAATTGAGTTCAGTTCGGTTCGGATTCAAGCTTTCCAAAACGCTTGTAAATTTTCGAGTACTCGAGAAGTTTGTGTTTTCTAAGCGTTTGGGGCTACTCGAATGTTTAGTGTTCGCAAAAAGTGTTGGATAAAAAATGTATATATATTTGTGTGTGTGTGTGTGTGTTTGGTATGTAGAAAGTATTGAATGTAAGTATATAATATAATCCAAATCGTTCGACAGCTAAATTAGCCCAGGTGGAAATTAATGTATTCTGTCGAAGTTAACCACCAGCGCAGTACTGGCCCAGTACTGGTCGCCAGTACCAACAATCGGAAATTTGTCCAGTACTAGCTAACGGCTACCCCAGAAACAATATTTTTTTCTGTTTCCTTTTTTCAACAGAACTTTCAAGTTCCATCCTTGTGAGAAATTGTAAATGTTCAGAATAAATTAAATTTTATGTAATTCTTTAATATTGTAAACTGCTCTGAAACACCTAAAAACGAAAACGTTACACGAATTTTCAAAACAAATTTAATTGAGAAATTGCCGCAGTTCACGATGAAATTTCTAAGTTTCGTCATTAAAAACTTTAAATGCTCATGAAAAATAGCATGTCGTGTCATCATGAAAACTTGAAAAATGGCCTGAAACGCGAAAAAATATAATATTACACACACAACAATTTTAGTCGAATAAAATTATTTATTAAAAAATTATTTTATTCATATTTGCGTTAATTGTTAATTTATTTTACATCAATGTGAAGTAATATAATAATCAATATAATCCTATACTCTAACAGCGTTAGAGTATAGCAATAGTGTGTGTTAAAATTACCTAAAAAGTTCGAATGAAAAATACATATTAGAAATTATGAATAATAATATTTGGAAGATACCAGGGATTGGGAGCGAAATGCCGCTCGCTACTTTTCTCTTCTCTAGGCAAAGAGGAGAATACAGCAGGTCAGAATCTTCTCTCCGCAGCCTACGAGTTGAGTGAGTTCACGTGATGCCATAAATCTCGTTCAGGGGACTTAAGACATATTATTCCTGGGTCTCATTTCGGAATGATTACGGGGTCTGTGTCCGGCTGTGGTATTCATCTTTTCTTGAGCAATAAAATTGTCATGTGTTGAAAGTTCACGCTTTGCTGTGCGTTACGCCTAACCCTCACAAATCTAAACGACGTAATGCGCGATGTCTGACATTGAAGGAAAAGCGTTCTCACGGGATGCCGAGAGAACTCTCAATAAAACTGGACTCTATTCGTATCTCCGCCGTGAGTGAGCAGCTTTTCAGCTCCTCACCAGCTCCTCACCGACAAAATGAGCATAGATTTCGGGAATATAAAATTCATGTATATTGTTGAAAATTTGTCTTTCTTGGTTGCATTGAACTGGGTTTGATGTAATATTAAATCTTTATCAGTTTAAATATCAACTACGACCATTTTTTTACAATTCATCTTCTATGGTTAAAAATTCAACCACTTGGTTAAAATGTTAACTACTATCTTAGAAATTCATCTAGATGGTTTGAGAGTAATTCATTTTGTTGAAAATTGGTTTTTTGGAATATCTCTTCTTTGGTAGAAATTTCATCTTTCTAATTGAAAATGGAACTACTTGGCTAAACATCAATCTGTTTCTGTTGAAGATTCAACTATTTTGTTAATAATTTGTCGTTCTTGGATGAATTTTAATGCTTTTGATTTCCAATTAAAACATTTTTCGTTTAAATATATCCAGTATTATATTTCTCCTTGAGAATTCCTATATGTCTGTTGAAAGTGTAACTATTTTATTGAAAATTTTACCACACTGTTAAAGATTAACTTCTTTTGGTTGGAAATACATTTCTGTGGTTGGAACTTGAACTTATTTATTGAAATTTCTTTTAATACATTTTTCAACTTACAATTAAAATATTTGCTTCAAAATTCATCCTTGTATGTTGAAAATTCAACTATTCCCTTACGAAAAAGTATGGTAGAAAAATATATATAAATACGTATAATACGCCTATATTGATTTTTCTACCATGAATTTCCTATACTAATTATAGGTTGCAATTGTAAATCAAAAACAGTATACTTTATCCAAAAGCTATGAATATTCACCAAAGTAGTAACCAAAAGGTGAATTCTTAAAAAAAGCAGATTGATTTTCAACGAAACAGTTTAATTTTCAACAAAAAATATGGAATTTCGACAAAGAGAGGTGAATTTGATAACAAAAAAGACGATTTTTTAACCGAATTAAAAAAAAATGAATGGTCAAAAAATAGTATAGTTGATATTCCAACACATGAAGACAACAAATTTTTTATTTCAACTGAAAAAAAGTTAAGTTCCACCAAGAAAGAGGAATTTTCCAAAATTCAAACAGTTGAATTTTCATGGAAAAAAATTTTTACGATAACAAAAACAAATTTTCAACAAGTTATATTTCTTAACTAAGAAGATAAATATTGAACGGATATAATTACTTTTTCAAAAAGTACTGAAAACTTTCAATAATGATGTATTTTTAATTTCAATGATGAATTGTCAGCGAAAAATATAGTATAGGTGACATGTCAGACAAACAATATTTTAATTTTGAATGAGAAATAGTCCAATTCAATCAAAAAGGAGACATCTTCAAAAAAATGGTTTACGTTTCAACCAAATGGTAGAATTTTCCATCAAAATAGATGAATTTTTCATAAAAAATACGATAATGTAAATCCTAACCAAAGAAGAAAACCGCGAGTGCAATACCACTATTTGACAGATTTTCAACGAAAAGCAATTTTTAACTAAGAAAAATGAATTTTCAATTAGAAGGATGACTCTTTAAAAAAATAGTTCAATTTTCAGCAAAATAATTGTAATTTAAAGAAAATATTCAAATGTTTATGTTAAACAGTTAAGTTTCCAACCCACAAAAATGAATATTCAAAAAAATTGTCAGATTTCCCAAAAAAACAATTAAAGTTCAACCAAAAACCAAAAATTCGAATGTTCGAGCCAAAAGTTGAATTATTTTGTTCAAGATGCATTATATTAACTAATGATTGAACTATTTTGTTTATAAATCTTTCATTTTTTGGAACATTAATTTGTTTCCTGACAGATAAGCTTTTCCATTTTTAGGCAACAGTTGATCGTGTTTCTTTGAAAATTCATCTAATTTATCTTGAAAACTTATGCATTTCGCTTTGAGTTTGTCTTCATTTTCTGGCAAATAAATCTTCTTCATTGAAAATACAACTACTTCGTTCAAAGTTATAAGTTTCTGAATAATAATTAATGTTTATAGCTGAAGTTTCCTCTCTTTGGTTGTTTTGTCGAATGAAATCGGTCGACAATTAATTTTTTAAAGTAATATGCTATACTGAAAATTTCAATATTCCATTTTTGACAGAAAACTTTTTTTTTAGTTGAAAATTCAACAATTTGGTTCGAAATTTGTGTATTTTTATAATAATTCGTATTTTTGTCTGAAAACTATTCTTATTGGTTAGGAAATCATATTTGTGGTTGCAAATCAAACTACATCTTTGGTTTCTTAATGTTCCTCTAAATTCATCTATTTACAATTAGAAAGTGAACAAAAGTATGTTCAAAAAATCTCGAAATACTCAGAGAAGCTTCTAAGTTTTCATTTCAAGGTCAATATTTAGTATTTGCATTTATAAAATCATTTTTGTTCTATATTTCTTCTGTCATCAAATTTTTACATGTGTTAACATTAAGGGTGTGCAGAAAGCTCGCAACTTCGAGTCGAGTCAAGCCGACTTTTTTCGAGTTGAGCAATTTCGAGTTCTCGAAATTTTCTAGCCACTCGAAAGTTTCGGCAACTCGAACGGCTTCGAGTACTCGAAAGTTTCGAGTACTCGAACAGTTTCGAGCTCCTGCCGGATTTCCATGAGACTCAGTAGACTAGAGTTTTTCCGAGCTTCTGATCATAAATTTAGTTGAAATTTTAAATAAATTTATTATGTTTAGGGATGTCGTCAGTTTGTTGAATTTTTACAGAATTTGGTCATCGTTTTGGATAAAAAAATCTTGAATTTTTAGTTTTCATTTCAAAATCGCTTTTAGCAATCCAAAAAACCTCGTGTTATCGGGTTTAAAAATTATCTTGTTGATTTCAAAAGTTTTGAGAACCTGATACTTTTGAGCAGCTAGAAACTTTCGAATAGCTCGAAAGCATTGGATTACTCGAATGTTTCGAGTTCTGGAAGATGTTCAAGTTCTCGAAAGTTTCAAGTTCTGGAAGATGTTCAAGTTCTCGAAAGTTTCGAGTTCTCGAAGACATTCGAGTGCTCGAAAAGTTTCGAGCTTTCCGGAAAGCTCGATCTCAACACGATTCGACTCGACTCGAACCGGATCGAGCTCAGCTCGACTCGACTCGAAAGCTAACAAGCTCGACTCGACTCGCTCGAACTTCGAGTTTTAAGTTTTTTGCACACCCCTAGATAACACTAATCATTTCTGATTCAAACAAGACAGATAATTAGTACTGTTTCAGATCACATGGAATATAAAAATTGAAAACTGAAGATCGAATAAAGCCCAAGAATGATATTATGTATTGAACTGTACAGCATGTAACGCAGCGCCATCTGTGGAAATATATATTGCGCAATGAGCGTTCAGAATGCAATCACTCTTCTCCTCACGCATCAGCACGCCTGTAGTTGTTTGATGCTGCCTCACGGTGAATATCTATCTGTGAGCACGAGTAGGCGGCCGCCAGTTGTGAACTCGAACACGATTTCTCATCATCTGCTGACCTAACAGCTTTCCACGCGATCACGTGGTCCGCTCGAATACAGCAATGCTTAGTTTTCGGGTAGCCACGCCCATTCACTCTCTGCTCACCACACGACTTTTGCTATCTCGGGTAGCGCGAACGGACATTTTAGTTCATAACAGTGGGAAAATATGAACAGGCGAGGAGTGCGTGAGGAACGCATCGAGCTTTCACCCAGCATTTCGCTCCCAATCCCTGGAAGATATGCAGTCGTATGATGATGAATGGATGGCATGGCAAACTCATGTTAATTTCATAAGCATGCAGGCATTAACGGTCTCATGTTGAGTAAGTTTGAATAAACATGCACATATTGTCGGTCTTATGTCGAATTAATTGACCCTGTAAATAAAGCGACTTACTGCAATAACAGCAGCGTTATGAAAATGCAAATTCGCCAAACCATCAAATTTAGCTATTTTCACTGAAAAAAAATCTTAATATAAACAATTAGTTAGCGAAGCAAGAAATCAATAAACTTACCAATCATACTGAATAACATTTATAAGTTTTAAAATTATATATTTTTCTCAGTTAACATATCGTTGCACGAGATTTAAGACGCACCTTGATTAGTAATTCATACATTTGATTATTTAATTAGCAAGTAAAATTCAGTTTATTATTTTTAAGTGACTTCTGTGATATTCCAAAATATTAAATAGGAAATAAATAGGGGATGAAAAAAGGCCACCTGGAAGTAGATAGGAAAAAATGCACAGAGTTTAACTGCAGCAGTTTGCAAAAATAAAGAAAGATTTTGGTATTTAAAGGAAACCTGTGTATTCGGTCGACTATTGCTATAGGAAAAACTATGACGAAATTAGTTACTTAGCTATATAAAACACTTTTATTAGACAATCTGGAACGAATAAAATTGCTGGGCTCTGTTATAAATACTAATTTTCATTATTTTCGGTAAAATATTTAGAAAAACTTAAAATGTAAGAACTTCACGCATCAAAATATACAAATATATACATGAAATAACTGGGATGTCTGCGCTGCCAGTCGTGTCAGCGAAATTCATCAATGTTTATTCCTTTGGATATCTACTATCAGAAAATGTAATTTGAAATCAAAAGTTTTCAAACATATGCACATCAATAATGAGAAAAGAACACTGTATTTCAAGATAGGTTATCAAATAAACTTCCATTACTTAGATTTATAACAATATATAACCGACAAACTACTGTGGACATTTTATTTTCCACGAATTACTTTAATGTAATATTTTTAATTTTCTCATTAAAAATTCGTATGGATTTAAAAAAGAAATATTTATAAGTAAAGTGATAATAATGCAAATATCGGGGGTGTATAAAAATCTCGAAACTCGACATTTGAACAAGTCAAGTGAAGTTTTTTTTTAGGTTTTGAGTCGCGCCTGGAAATTTTTGAGTACTCGAATAGTTTGTGTAATCGAAACGTTTCGAACTACTTGAATATTTAGGGTTCGCAAAAAACGTTGGATAAAAAATGTCTTACATATTTTTAAATATCACGATAAATTTGCATTCTGCAATCTGTAAACCCTCCCGATACAGATTTTCATAAAAATCTGCTTTCTTATTGAATTTTTCAAAAACTTGTTGGACATATTAGATCCAAATTTTTACTTCAAATTTATTTATAAGTAACCCGAAAACCACCTACGGGCTGATTCCTATGGAAACCTTGTTAACATAATGTTAGAAAACTCGACTCGACTTAACTCGTGTGGAAAAACAGCCAGTTTGAGCCACTAGCGTGGAAATTTTTATTGGGCCCTCGCGAGGGCCTACGTATTTTGCTGTTTCATTATGTTGGTCATACGTTGATATATATCATGGAGGGCCAACATAATTTCGATATGCTCACCCACGGAGGCCATATGCGGGCTGTCCGCAAAGGGCCAATGAGGAGCCCTTTTTTAGGATCCTGCTCGGTCCTCTTTAGGCCCTATATAAGACCATTAAAAATTTAGTAATCAAACTTATTTGAGGTAAAAATGAACAAGTGAATAATTTGTAATTATTTACAGAACCCGGTTATAAAAATTCTGCGCCAAATTATATAAAGAAAAGTTATTTTAAATATATATTATTTAAAACTTTCATAATAAATTTTAACTAGTACACATATAGATAAACTCTGGAACTAACAGCATAGAACATGTGAAAGAAACAGCTGTTTCTTCTCGAAATGATACTAGTTAATAAATTATTGAACATAGATCATTTTTAATCTTTTCTGGCTTATATGATATCACTCAGTTGCATAGTTCGATATATACTATGAATCTACGTAATTTTTTTTTAATGATTAGAATACTTCATTTATATGTAATGCTTGGAATTATATAAACAGCAAAATTATTCACTTCTGATGATTTATTGTTATAAACAAATTATATTACCAAATGCTCCACAATATGGATTTCTTTTTGTCAAAGCATATTTCTGCCTTGAAGTTGGTTGATTTTTATGGACAAGGTGATATCTGATGTGAAAATTTTTGACTAGAAATTATTTGTCAAATTCATTTTAAAAATATAAAGAAATGCGCTGTAAATGCATTTATAGAAAGAGGAAACTAATTTTTTGCGAAGTCCTCTTCAAATTATATTCAATGTGATATTGACTGATGAATTTTGGTTATCCAATATTATGTAATAATTTAGGTAATAAAAATGATTCGAAGACTTGTCCATAAAGATCCCTTGAAAATGTAATTATAAAATTTTAATCCGGTTGTTACGAGCTGACAATTACCCCCGCTCTACGTCGAATTAGCATATATAAAGCGCCGCATCTCTGAGGAGCTCAGTTCTGAATCTGTACGTAAATAAAGCGCTCGAAATCAGAGATTGACTTCGAGCTTACACAAAAAGCTCGCTAAGCATTTTTACGCATAACATTTTGGCGATCCTGCCAGGATTACTCTTTCGATTTCTGTATCCACGGATACAATAGAGAAATCCTATGAAAGCAATTCTTGTGAAGAACCTTGAAAAGGAATTCTACGGAATTCATTCAAGACGAGAAGGAAAAATATTACGAAATTCACTTGAACTCCGGATCTTCCTACGGGTGATCCGACAACCTGAAAAGTAGGAAAACTGTGGTTGAAAAGAGTTAGTGAATTGAGTAGCCGCTCTACAACGTAAAACCCCGTTTTCCAAAATTCAATAAATTGAACGAGGTCCGCGATAAGGCGGAAGACGCATCTGCGTAACAATGCTTGGCAGGCCGATGACCAGCAATCGGCCATCGCCTCAATCCAGGTTAACAACGAGGAACTCCACGGACTCCCAGCTGCCAACCAGAGATCATCAAGCCATCCAGCAAATTTAGAAAAAGTGAGCATTTAAATGAAAAACAAATCGTATCGAATTGCAAAGAGAATAAACGAGGCAAAGTTTTGCAATTCCAGTAAGGTATACTCCTGGTGCTCCAGAGCACTACCTTTTCTTAACAATAGTAGAAACCATAACTTTGGAATCAAGGAAATTGTAGTAGACGATATCTTTGCATTTCACTGTATTAAAAGACTATACGTCCAAAGCAAACAATAATCCTGACGCCAAAAAAACTGAAGTCCCTAGACGAGAAATCAGACAGCCAATCTTTCAGCAAACTGCACTTATGAATCCACCACCGCCTAGAACTATGTCAACGGAACGACCCAATGAGCCCTCCACTAGAACAGCCCCTATAATCACTCCCCTAGCACCATCAAAGGATATGATTACAACAATTAAAATCCTTAATGAAACTAAGGATGCCGGTATCCACGAGTTGATAAAAAGCGTAAAAAGAGCTCGGCCACGCTGTGACAATCAAGACTTACTTCTCGATTTTTCAATAGCTGAAAAAATTAGAGACAACGCCGAACAAGCTATACGACACATCTCAATAGGAAGTTACGAAGAATTATACTCAGCTTTAGAAACTTACCTCGGAATACAAAGCTCAATTGAATTGTTAAGAGCTAAATTGGACGCAATTAGACAGGGAGAAAACACGGTTCAAACTTTTAGCCTTCTTTTCAGAGAAGCCTATAAGGACCTTGTGTACGCGGTACAAGCAGAATACCCTTCCTGAACGAAACGGAAAATGGCCCTAAAGCAAAATAATTTTCAAGATTGAAAGGATACTATAGAAAATTCATAACCAATTTTTCAAAAACAGCAAAATCATTAACAGAGTTATTGAAGACAGAAACAGATTTTAACTGGACACAGAAATAAAATGACTCGTTTGAATCAATGAAGAAAGCATTTACTAATTCTTCGATATTAAAATATCCAAATTGGAATTAAGAGTTCATCCTCGCAACAGATGCTTCAAATAAAGGAATAGGTGCAGTGTTATATCAAGGAAAGATTGGTTTAGATAGGACTATTGCATTTGCATCAAGAACCCTGAATAAAAATGAGAAAAATTATACAACGTCTGAAAAGGATTTACTGGCCATATTATGGGCAGTAAGACACACTAGATACTTTCTTTACGGCAGGAAATTCAAAATAGTAACTGAACACAAACCTTTAGTTTGGTTGTTTTATGTCAAAGATCCTACAAGTCGTCTACTAAGTTGGAGAATCAAACTTGAAGAATATGAAATAGGAGGTCATTTATAAGAAAGGTTTAGAGAACACGAATGCCGACGCTTTATCAAGAATACCACAAGACAAAGTCATGATAACACGAGGAGAAAGAAGCAAAATATTTGAGGACGTAATAAGTACACTAGGCCCTGAAAAAATACGAACATTGACTAAGGAATTAGAAGAACAACTAAAAAAGGAAAGGAAAATTAACTTCACATCATATTCTCGATTTAAAACTAATGAAATAAAATGCTTACGACCCAGGTTGATAAAAACGAAATTCAACGAAAAAACAGAAGAAATTAGAAATACAAATTATAACTGGAAAATTATTGTACATGGTAATCATAAATTTAATCACCGGAGCAAAACCTATATTAGATGGATATTTTAATATGGCTAATGCAATACCTGCAGGAGATTCAAGCCAAATTTTGAAACCAATTAAAGATAAAAGATTTAATTGGATAATAAAGGCATATGATTTGAAAAGCAAAGTAGAAGAAGATAGTATAGAAGTAATTATACGAAAATTTAAAACCAACCCTAAAGTAATATGGATCAAAGATCATAGAATGGAGAAAACCAAATGATATATTTAACAAAAATAATTGAAAACACAAACAGAAGAAAAATTATAAGAGAAGCTCACGAAGGAATATTAGGTTGTTATTATGGAAAAGACATTGCTGTACGAAGAACTAGAAATGTCACAAATTGGCGAAAGATCACTAAAGATGTAGAAGAATTTACAGAAAATTGTATTATCTACCAAATATACAAATGGGGAAAGATAGTCACCTCACACACTGAACCAGATATACCAGAAGCTCTCAATAATCAGATAAGCATTGATATTATGGGCCCCTTTAAAACCACTAGTCAAGGAAATTAATATATTGTCGTAATTCAAGATTATCTAACAAGGTACATCTCATTAGAGGCTATTGAGATAAAGGAAGCTAAACATGAAATAAAGGCCGTATGGAACGGATGGCTAAAACAAAGTGGAAAACCTAAAGAAATATTGGCAGACAATGAAACCAAATTTACTTCAGAAGAATTTAAACAGCTAACGAAGTATTTGTGAATCAAGCACACTTTTACAACTAGCTATCATCAACAAAGCAATGAAAAAAACGAAAGATCACACAAGAAAATTGTAGAGTACATCTCAATGCATACATGTAATTCAGAAGATTGGGATGGAACTTTAGATAAAGCAAATATAATTTATAACATGACTTTCAATCGGATAATTGGATATACCCCTTACAAATAACATTTTGGACGAAAGGTAAGAGAAATATACGAGAAGGAAGAAGAAAAACGATATTATGAAAAATCGAAAGGACAGAAATTATCAAATGGAAATAAAGTAGAGGAAGCCCGAAGGAAAATAAACAAAGCTAAAGAAGTACAATTTCAACCCCTATAAGAGAAACATTTTAATCCAGGTGACAGAGTACTACAGAAAAATCATAGATATACTAAGAGAAGTGAAAATTGGTTATGTCCTTATGAAGTCAAAGAAGTAGGACAAACTCACTGCACTTTAATTAATAACAGTAAAATACACAAAAATGATTTGAAAATCGTTGTTACAAATGAAGATCCTATTAACAACATGGATGATTCTCATTATGACAATTATTAACCTCAGCCAGGCACAAGTCACGATAATAAAAATTAAAGGAAACTTATACAGAAAAGAATTAGGAAAAGCAGCTGTTTATGATAGCGAATGGACAATTATAATCGGAATAAATTTAACCAGCACCCATTAAAGAATGAACACAATAAGTAGTATCAAATAATTTTTAGCTTTCAATTGCAATAAATGTATTCTAAAACCAACAATTCTTAGCATAATGGCAAAAGTAAATAGACTAAAGACCAAAGAAATCATTATGCATAATAGGTAAACAATGTTTTAGAAGAGGATTATTGAATATAATAGGAGACGCCTATAGAATGCTTTTTGAAACTCTTTCACAGAACCATTTAGAAGGAATAAATAACCAATTTAACCATCTTTACGAAAATATTAATAAAATATCACGTGTCCTGACAAATCGTACGAAAATACTGAAATTCCAGACTAGAAACTGAAAATCTAACAATAAAAAATGTATGAAGAGTCAGTGACAAAAATAGAAGAAATGTTATTCTCCAGGACGAAATTACACTGATTAATACTTCATAATGGAACTTAATGGAGAGATTAATACAGCATTATATTCGATCAATCTAACAAAGCACGGAATAATAGTGTCAGCTCTAGTTATACCACAAATGAATAAAGAAACTATAATGGAATTTGAAAGGGAACATAAAACCCCATATCATCATGAAGAATCGGAAACAAATTATCAACGAATAATTGATTCTAGTGAAATCAGCATATTTATCAAGCAAGACACACTAGTATATAAATTAACCCTCAAACGGCACACTGATGCAAAATCGAAACGGAATCATTTTAATCTTGCTCGCATTTACGCAGGCACAGCTGCAGCAGCTTATCCCCACTATATTAAATACATATGTGAAATATGCGTAATATTTGCTAGATGTTTATTATATGTTGAATATGTTAAATACTTAATATTAACAATGCAAAGAAAACAATTCGCACTAGTCTGCCGTTTACGTATGCAGGATTGAAGTGTGCCGTTTGAGGGTTAAAAGAGCCCCTACCAAATCAAGATGAATTAATCATTGAACGTATGATTCCTATCCCACATTAGAACAAGGATAATGTTAATTATGACAAAATAGTAGATCATGAATATATACTAACTGCGAAATTTTAGTGTGTGCCTATAGAAAAAAAAAAACCAAAAGAGTGTAAAAATCTAAACACTTAAAAAATCTGCAATAGGAGCCAACCCAATCATATCATTCATCAACAAGATTCTTGCGATTCAAGTACACCGAACTCTCGGTTTCAGTCCAGTTTCGGGAGTTGCCTGCAAATAGCCTTGGCCACAAGTCGGGGGATCCAAACGTACACATTCAAGGCCGCCTGAACCGTTTCCAATTGGAATGTATAATATTGCGCAATATTCACCACTGAGTGCTCGCGCACTGTACCTCTTCTGAGGCAAAAGTCGTAATCATCTTTCACCCTGTGCGCTGAGAAACTGCGTGGGACAGTAGTTCTAGGAAGGCCGAGACCGGGGTGACAGAATCCGAAAGTTGGGTGTATCATAAGTATAACCTCGAAAGATAAATGCAGAGAAGTCATGTCTTTACTTTAACAAGGAACATATATACCCATCGAACACAGATATATTGCCATATACACGACTGGTACTAGAACTGACATATTTCGTAACTCTGAAAAAGACATAGACTCTAGGACTTTACAGCCAGCTACTTATATTTTAAAAGGAGATAAATGTAAATATATGACTTCAAGAGTAACATTAAGTTCATGTTCAGATATAGGAAACACAACTAGATATTCTGTAAAGAACATTTCATGCAATGACAATTTATCAAATGTAGATGTATTGAAGCCACGATTAATAACTTCACACAAGTAGATCAACGAAATCAAACATGGAAAGCAGTTACGCTGGAATGGATTGAAAACTTCGGATATGTCTCTATTGGGATTGTAAGCTTCTTAGTATTATATAAAACAGGAGTGTTTAAACCTTTAATAGATTTATCCAGAAGAAAATTTGGAAATTGTTATAATAATTGTAGTTTCGGCAACAATGCACCTACTCAACACCAAGCGATACAGCAAATTTTACCAATGATGAACACCGATATTATAATTAAAACTCTTAGAAGGAAACCTGTAGCTAGTTATTAACTTGAAATTATAAACTCGGTAGAATTTCCACGACAAGGCACAATCTGAGAAGTATGGTGTTGGGAATGTACAAATAGAGATATCCAATACCAGTGAAGTTTACTAAACACATTAGTGATTAGTAATGGGCACATGCAATAGGTCACGTAGGCAATAGTATATGTATAAGCTACGACACCTGCAAAAGTGACAGAACATTCTTGTAATCAAATGGTTGCAGGTCGTAACGCTAGTCAGCCTAAGTATTGTATTTCATTTTTAAAGTAACAACGTACACTCTGAGGTATTCAACACAGAGTTTCAAAAATTTATAATATTGAATTTCTCAAATTCAATTCAATCAATAGTAACGTGTAGAACTTGATCTAAATCAAAACATCCTTCTTTCTTTTTCCTGCTAATATTTAGTGGTTTTCGTTTCCCGTTTCATTCCCCAGTTTTAGCGTAAATTTTTACTCTCAACATAAATTATAGGGCATTCAGACGATCTTCGTGGCATGGAAACTCTTCACTATACCACGCGGTGAATTGATGTCTGGTTTGCTTTTTGTCTTCTTCTGTCAAATTTTTTCAGAAATTGTCTGAAGGCTAGTATTTTCCCCATGTTAATTGAAGTGATTGCAGTTGTTCATAAACGATGTTTGCGAATAGATTCATTGATCTTGTTCAGTAGCGTAGCCAGGGGGAGCTTAGGGGGTTCGCCCCCTCCCCTAAATTTCGTAATCACATCTGGTATAGACTGCAAAAATTGATTCTATTCACAACAGCTTGTGTCTATGTTCTGACAGCTTTCTTATTTGCCATAAATGCTGATTGAAAATAGGGATTATACACGGTTAAAAATATAGAAGTCCCACCGTTTTGATTAAACGGCTAGCAGAGTAGAAGAAGACGAGTTAAAAAGTAACTCTTTAAAAAGAACTCCCTAACTGCACTGTCCGGAAGGTCCATCAAGCTAGCACCTCCAAAATCGAAATTCCCCAATTTCTTTGCATCTGAATTTTGGGCTTTTTTGGGCTGTTTTTGGGCTGTATTGTCGATTTTTGGGCTTTACTACTTTCTTCTTTAATTCAAATTTGGAGTGGGTGTGCTGGCTTGACTCAAGCCAGCACCTCCAATATATAAAAATTTAAAAAAATTAAAAATCAAACATGACAAAATTTTGGACTGTTTTTGGGCTCTTGAACGCGCCAACAACCAATTTTCAAAAATCATCCTCACTGAAAAAAACTACCCCCTATGTACCAACTCTAACTCGGAAAAAACTAAGTACACTAGAATTTTGGGTTTCTTTTGGGCTCGTGAAAAAACAAAAAAAAAATCAAAAAACCACACCTTATGTACAAAAAAAACCACCCCCCCCCCCAAATCTGCAAAAAACGAAGTGCATCAAGATTTTGGGCTTATTTTGAGCATTTGAATGTGGCAAACAAATTTTTGAAAAACCACCCCTATGTACAAAAAACCAACCCCTTAGTAAAAACTCAAACCTGGAAAATACAAAATAGAAGGTAGTGTTGAGCTTTTCTTGGGTTCTCGAATACTTCAAGTTTTGTTTTTAAAAAAACTACCCCTACATCTAAAAAATGAAACCGAGCCCCAAACTTCAAAAACTTAATTGAAAAAGTAAATTTCTAAAAAAGATTATTTTTTGACAAAGTCATATCTGCGTGGCATCATGGAGCTGATTTTCAACTTCAAATGTTGGATTCCAAAAATTGGTGTTGGTATTTTTGAGGAGCTCAAAAATCAGAGACTCTATTTACACTTTAAAATTCTTAAAAAGATTATTTTTTGACAAATTCATATCTGCGTCGTGTCAAGGGGTTGCTTTTCAACTTCAAGGGTTTGGGCCCAAAATTTGGTGTTAGTATTTTTGAGGAGCCCGAATATCAGTGACTCTATTTACACTGTAAAATTCTAAAGAAGATTACTTTTTGACCAAGTCATATCTGCGTCTTGTCAAGGAGTTGTTTTTTTAAAGCTAAGGGTTGGAGCCCAAAAATCGGTTTTGGTATTTTTGAGGAGTCCAAAAATCAGAGACTCTATTGTATTTACACTGTAAAATTCTGAAAACGATGATTTTTTGACAAAGTCATATCTGCATCGTGTCAAAGGGTTGCTTTTCAACTTTAAGGGTTGGAGCACAAAAATTGCTGTTATATGACTTTGTCAAAAAATAATATTCTTAAGAATTTCATACTGTAAATAGAGTCTATGATTTTTGTGCTCCTCAAAAATACCAACACTGACTTTTGGGCTCCAACACTTAGCGCTAAAAAAGAACCAGATGACACGACGCAGATATGACTTTGTCAACAAATGTTTTTTAGAATTTCAAAGTGTAAGTAGAGTCTCTGATTTTTGGGCTCCACAAAAATAACAACGCCGATTTTTGGGCTCCAAACATGAACGTTAAAAAACAACCCCTTGACACCAAGCTGATATGAATTTGTCAAAAAATAATCTTTTCCAGAATTTTAAAGTGTAAATAGAGTCTCTGATTTGTGGGCTCCTCAAAAATACCAACTCCAATTTTTGGGCACCAACCCTTAGAGTTTAAAAGCAACCCCTGGATACCACGCAGATGTGACTTTGTCAAAAAATAATGTTTTCTAGAAATTTTCTTTGTAAATGAATTTTCTAAAGTTTGGGGCTCGGATTGATTTTTTAGATGTATGGTTAGTTTTTGCAAAAAAAAATCAAGCATTCGAGAGCCCAAGATAATACCAACATTACTTTCTATTTTGTATTTTCCAGGTTTGAGTTTTTACTAAGGGTTTAGTTTTTTTTTTACATAGGGCTGGTTTTTGCAAAATTTGTTTGGTGCATTCCAGAGCCCAAAATAGGCCCAAAATTCGGATGCGCTTTGTGGCAAGGTACGAATATTACTGATAATATTAAGTAATACGAATTACGAAGAGTGTCGGAACGCGTGTTTTTGAAACTGAAATCAATAAAAACGCGCCTGAGAAGTGACATCGGGCCCGAACGTATTCGATCGCTTCTAGTTATAGCAATAGAAAAATATATACGAGTAGATTACGACGACATTATTAAGATTTTGGTGAGTTTTTGGCCACAAAACTCCCCATGAGGAAAGCTTTAATCAATTGGTAGGAGTAGCATTTAGGTACGTGTATGCAGTAAAATATTTGCATTGACAGAATATATTATCTCTTTCCAAAGTTTTGTGTAAATGCTGTTCATCATTTTCTGTTAATCGCTCTGTTTGAGGACCTTCTTTAATTTTGATCCAATTCTTCAAATTTGGAAGATTTCAACCCGACAGTCTCCGTACTTGAATTGGATTGAAAAGTCTGACCAGCACAACTGGAAAATGTCCAAATGTGACACTTTTAATTGAAAACTTTCCAAATTTAACACTTTCAATTGGATAACGGGGGAAGGGGGTCCACCTGAAAAAGTTTCGCTCGACCTGTTTAAAAAAGGATTGGCGCCACTATACAAAAATATTTTGAAACCTCATCATTTCACTATGACTAAAAAAAATATCAGATGTGAATTATTTAAGTATCACGATGTTTTTTTATTGCTAATTAAAAATTGCACAAAACCTAATCTTGCATCTACAAAAAGTGTGCATTATCTACTCTAACGACATTATTAATGTTGGAATTATTTTTAAATAGTAGTATGAACTTTTCTTTCCTCCCCCCTATACGTGTCTTTCAGCTATTATTAAATAATTTGTAAAAAGGTGGGCCAACACATGTTACACGGAGAAACTATTTGTTGTAAAATTTGGCATTAAAATATGATTTTTACAAGAGTTCGATGACAGTCGAGGATACAGTCGAGAAAATAGTATTGATTGTTACAGCGGCACGAAAAAATACTTTTTCAGCCCCATGCATCGCCACCACTTTTCTGTTCTTTCACGATCCGGAGAGGAAAAGGAGCTGAAAATAATCCAACAGGCGGAGCCCCGGTTAGGTAGTCGGCCATTCGCATTAAATTCCATTAAGATAAAGCGAAAATAATTAAAAACCGAATGCAGTTAATAAATAAACGGGAAACATAATATACAAAAGTAAAAGTAACTATGACTAATAATTCTAAGAAAAAAAAGTCATGGAGCATGTAGTTTAATATTAACAAAATGTAACTTTACTTTGAGGTGCATTTTGAAAACAGTTCGAATTTTATATTTCTATTATTTGTTTTGCTGATATTCTTGATTTGGTTGATTGTTAGAGCGTAAGAAATTGTAAGTTGTTAAAATTATTAATGTCCCTGATAAATAAAATAAATAATATTTATAACCACAATTAGAAAAATATTTTGAAAAAAATTTTAAACAAATAAATGCTCAGAATAATTATAATAAAAAATATACCTCTAGTTTTCAATATGAATATATTATTAATTAAAATATGTAAAACTATAAAGTAAACTACACATTAAAGAATCTTTAAACTCTGATAACCAGTTAAATGTTTGAAAGAAAATATTGTTAAAAAGTACTATTAATGGCAATTAGAATTTTTCGAGGGAATAATGTCGTAAAAAGTCAATAATAAGACTTAAAAATCGCCGACAAGCTTTTCGTGAGCGTATTTTTGTACTTAATACTTAAATTTTTGTAGTCTTTAATGGAACCGAACTGTGATAAATAAAAATTGATCAACTTTAATATTTCAATTTTAAACTAAATTAATCCGTGTTTCAGGATTCTAATGTCACATTCAACCTTATTGCTTGCGAACAAGGTTTTTTGAATTCAAAATAGATCTCCTGTACACTGGCGAACGCAGGGAGGGGTTTCGGGGGTTCAAACTCACCCGCCTGAAATTTCTGAGAAAACTCAAAAGTTGAACAAGTGTTGCAATCTCGAAAAGTGTTGATACATTTTTTTATGAGAACCCCCATCCCCTCAAATATTTCCTGCGTTCGCCCCTGCTCCTATACAAAGACAAAAGGAGACGTTTCGGAACAAAGTATACTTTCAAGAAGAAAAGATTGTTGCTTCTTAACGTAATACAAAAATTTTTAAAGAAATTTTTTGTTCAACAAATTTCATTTATTATCTAACAATTGTCAATCTTTTCGCAACAAATCTATTGAAGTATAATTAGTTTAATATAATTTTAACTTTAAACTTCAATTAATATTAAATCAAACTGAATAAACTAAGGATTTAGGGAAAAGATAATATCTAAATAGAAGATTTTCCTAAATTCCCGCGTTTAGCTAGTTCCCTAGTTTATTAGCCAAAATCCTGATTGTTCCAAGCATCTAAGTGATTCGTGGAGCAAGGGAGGTATTGCTCACTAACTGCTCTCCTGTGCGTGAAGCACCAGAAGCGTAGGGACAAAGGGGGTCCGGGTACTTACGCGCGTATATTGCGTAATATTAGGAAATGGTTCACACGCCACTGACTGTTTGCGTTTGGATTCTTCGGAGATATGCTGAAAGCAATGCGCTAAACCCTGCTTATTGCGAAATTTGAGTGAATATACACATAAATAATGTTATATAACGTATTAAACGTTTTTCCTCAATCATTTGTCTTGTCATTGACTTTTTACAAAATTATTCCTTAAAAAAATTCCACTTAGTTTTTCTATTATTATTTCCTCGAAAACTTTTTAATGTGTATTAGAGCTTAAAGATTCTTCAATTTGTATTTTACTCTATATTTTTACCTATAATATTTTCATATTGAACAAAAGAATTCTATTTTTTATTTTAATTAGTTTGACCATTTATTTGATTCACTTATTTTCTCAAGATATTTTTGTCGTTGGAGTTATAAATAACATTGATTTTAATTGTCAGGTACATTGATGATATTTATACCTTACAATTTTGTAAACTCTAACAATGAACCAAATCAATAATATTAGCACCAAAAATAGAAATATGAAATTCGAACTGTTTTCAATATGCACTTAAAAGTAAACTTACATTTTAATACTATGAAATTAGTTAAACTAAATGTTTCCACAGTTATTTTTATTTTTGTAGAATTTTTTTCTTGTTTATTTGTACACAGCATTCGGTGTTTAATTATTAATTTATTTTTTCAAAATATAATTCCATGCAAAAACCAGTCTATCTGATTGAAGCAACCCCTGTTGGATTAGTTCCAGAGAAGAACTACTGCCTCAAACACACACACAATCGATGCAGGGGGCTGCTTTTTCCATATAAATTATAAATATACTGCAAACTCGATGATTGCCAATTAGAGTTGGAAAGAATAACATTTTCAATGGCAAATTGAAGTTGGGAAAAAGTGATATTCACAAAATAAATAATAAAACCGTAGTTGCAATAACCAGCAGCTTAAATAACATGGGTTGCAAAATAGGTTAGAAATATTACCATTCCCAATGGAAAGGTGCAATGAGAGGAACAACACTTGAATGTAGTGACTTGCGAACATTCCCATTTAAAGTAAGAAATTCAGTTCCGAAGGACGTCATATGCGTCGAGGTTCATGAGGATCATCAAATTCTTAAATCTGATGATTTGTTTTATTACAGGAACAAGTCTGCTTTCTGACCCCCCGTCACCCCTCGTGGACAGCCGTGGAATTTTGCCATACCGCCCCCCCCCCACCCTAAACTGTCCACATGGTATATAGATGGCCCCCAAATGGAGACTGCTGTCCGAAAATCGTAGTTCCAGAAAATTTGGCCCTTCTCGTTTTGGACAATTGACTCTATCTCCCTCGGAGCGTTCGGTAGGGCAGAACCGCGATCAGCACCGTGAGAGCGACGCAGTTAAAAAAATTATTTATGTTAGTTTACGTGCTTCTTTGGCCCCTTTCCCCCCTCTAGAACAGCGCTTATGGCACGAGCCCTGTCTGCCGTACCCCAGATAAGCCACTGCTCTCAGGGTCGCATTATGTATGCAGAGATACATCGTTCCCGCGTGAGTAGACACATCGATAGTACGTGTTCTAGGTACTCAGCGTGTGCATGGCACGTTCTGCATCTGTCGCTGGGAACTTTTTGACGTAAAATGCCGTCACGGTAAACTAAGGTGGAAATGATACCGTCCTGGCATGCAAAAATGAAACCCTGTGTACCTGAATTAAGTCCTGATGATCTGAGGAAAGCAAAAGTTTGCTCCTTCGACAAGGACTGCTTTTCTACGTTTCTGTGAAAGTTTCCGTGCATTTTCTTATCGAAGAGCTGTTGGCCGAATTTTTCAACCTCTGCTTTCTTCACTTCGAATTTTAGTAGTGAGGCATCTAGATAAAATAATGCACTATCCTTACTTCTGATGTTAAAATTCCAGCCAAGGTTCTCAGCCGCCTGCTCCGCGGCTTTGTAAAGGAACGCTCCTTTGTCAACCATCTCGTGTTTCCTGGCACTTTTTAGGAGAGGATCTCTGCTGTTTGCAATGATGCAAGCTGTACTCAGGACAATTCGGTTATAAAGACATTGGAGATTCAGAAGTCCGCGTCCGCTTTGATGGCGTGATATTTATAATCGCGGAACGGAAGAATTGATATGCAAGCTCTTATGCATATGCATGCTATCACGCGTGGCGATATCAAGGGCCGTTAGTTCGTTCTTCGTTAATTGAACCACCCCAAACGCGGAGAGTAGAATCGGGATGGCAAGCATGTTAGTCGCAGATAACTTGTTCAACGCCGGTCTCCGTTCAACGTAGAGACTCCTTCACTAATGTTAAGTCCTGAATGCGGCTCTGACGCACGCCCAGGTATGTACAGGTCTCTCCAGTCTCTCAGATCAATCTTGGCACATCTTTCCAATCCAAAGTCCATACAAACAATATAAAATACATGAGTGACCTTATGCTCGCGATGGTTAGTGTCGCCGCAGAAGTATGCAGGAGAGTTTCGCAGTGCGAAAGATAGAGGCAGAATAAGCAAAAGAGCAGATTGCTCATGGTATCACCATGAAAGATGCCCTTTCAGAAGGTGACGTTGTTCGTTATGATACGATAATTTCCAGATGAGGTAGTAAAGCTGATTTTCCAAAGGGGCATTAATCTCTCTATGCATCCCACTATGTGTAGACGAACCGTCAAGCTTTTCAACAGACAGATGATAAGTCTATGAGAGGTTGAATCGAAAGCTTTCCGGTGGTCAATCCAGGCCATTGACATCACGCGCTGTAGGGCTGCTGCGTCTTCGCAGACGCACCTGTCAATTTTCAGGTTCTCTTGGTAGCCTACTACACCTTTTTTCGAGCCACGTTGTTCGTACATCTCGCCGTACAGGCACAATCCTTCGAACAATCTCATACAGCGTGTTCGAAAAATTTATTGGCCTGTAATTCTCTGGGCTGAACAAGTTGCCTTTTTTGGAAGAGACTATAGTGCGTCCTAACACTAGTCACTGGGGAATAAGCGTTTCCGACTTTAAATATGAGGTGAATATGATGGCCAGATGGTGGTGTGTAGAAGTACACTTCTTCCACCAAAATTTCTTGATACCATGTGGTCCTGCAGTGGAAAAGTTATTCGTGCGTCTAAGTGCTTTCTTCACCTCTTTGGAAGCGATCGATGGACATTCCTTCCCAGATGTTACAGAAGGCTTGGGCTTGTTGGGCTTGGGTAGATTTTTGACAGAAAAAGGGTGATCGCTGAAGAGGCGCGACGGGTCAGTGAGAAACTGTTGATTCTCCCTGAACCATCTCTCCCTCTTCTGTATTTTCCTCCTAGCGCCAGACCCGTATTTTGTCAACAATATGCTGATTGGCTGTCAGCAGCTTTGATTTGTTCAGTGTGTGATTGTATATCCTCAGTTCTTGGGCGAACACTCGAAACCTTTTCGTGAACGGTCTACCAGATGTTATGTAGTCAATCACACACTAAACACTGAACGCATTTTGTCTTGCCCATCCAATTTTCTTGTTCAGTTGATGCAAGCGTCGTTTGGTCTTTTGATCCATCGTCACTTTTAGCCTTCGACTTGTATCAACTGAAGCTCTCGCAGCTTGTTCAAGCAGCGGTTAGGCAAGCGCTCTGCGTACATATCCATTTTTCAAGAGGTAGGCCATGAAGCCTCCATGAAAAATGATAATGCTGGCATCTTAGCAGTCTAGCATGTCATCCTTGCGTTGACTCGTCCACTCAATGTAAGCATTTCGCCGGTTCGCCGTCGTGATTCCATCTAAATTGTCGTTCTGTGACATTTTTACTGTTTTTTGTTTGAATGTCGGATTCAATTGACCCAATTATTTAAATTGTTATAAATAATTTTTTTATTGGCATTAGGGCCTTATAAATATATGTAATTAAAAACGTGCAGATGTTGAATTGGCAAACGTTACGACCACGGAAGGGGTCCTCCCTAGGGACAGATATTGAAAAAAAAAAACAATAAGAATAGAATAGAAGAAATCATGCATGAACGTAGTGTTTCTACATCGTACAGCTCCTCTCTCTCTCTCCCTCTCTTCCCGCCACCCTCTTTGTTTCTCCCCCTGCCTCTCTATCAGCTCCCTCTCTGTGTGGCCTTCCCGTTTCGTTGCAGAATGTGAGGTGATTGCGGGTGAAGTAAAACACTCCGTAGTCCCACAAACACGATATCCACAAACTTCACAAGCACGTTGAACACAAGCACACACTTTTATAGTTCGAAAGGAAGTTAGTAATTCAAAAACAAAGACAATTAATCCTGAATTCAAAAACAAGTTTCTGAATAGTACTACAGTTTAACGACTTCAGGAAATGGAATGAAAGACACATGGGGTCCGGTCTCTGGGTCACTACACCATCGACTCCATCGCTGGGCGACTGTAGCCAACACGTGCTCTCAGATTTTTTTACTTTTTACAACAGGCAAATATATTTTTGAAAGATTTGCTACGTGGGTTCTCAAATTGACCGCAATAATATTACCAGAAATATGACACATTTCCATCACAAAATGATCTTTTTCAACACTATGTCTAGTAAGCATTGTCTGTTTTTCAGTGTTCTTAAGCCCTGATCCTAACGGATATCCAGTTTGACCGATAGAAACCGCATTACAATTTTTTCCTTTGCACAAAATGCCATAAACAATATTTCTATTATGCAATTCATTGAATTTATCTTGGGTAGATCTCAAAACTGATGTAAGGTCTCTCTTGTTTTTAAATGCCGTATGAATGTCATGTTGCCCGGGGATTCTCGCGATTCGTTCAGATAGTCCTTTAACGTATCAAATGCTAATAAATGACCTAATTTCGCGTTTTGAACTATTCCACCAACTCTACGCTGTTCCTTTTCGGCCAAAATATTCAATCTGAGATTGATATTCTCTGTAACAAAATGTTGCGGGTAAAAGTTTTCATTTACAGTGTCTTCCACCAGTCGCAAGTTATATTGATGAAATTGTTTTTTGGAGAGGAGAATGGCTCTTTTGACCATATTGAAAACTACGCTTTTTTGTATTTTTGTGGGTGATTAGAATCGAAATGGAGGCATCTTCCAGACCACTTTGGTTCACGGAACCAATTGCAATTTATTTCTTGGCTGTTGTTCTTGTGAAAAGTGACATCTAGAAAATGTATTCCCCTATTATTTTCGTTCTCTAAGGTGAATTTAATTTTAGGATCATTTACATAGAAAACTTGTAGAACTTTCTGTACTTTGTTTTCTGGTAGAGCTACTAGTATGTCATCGGCATTATGAACATACAAAGGTTGATTCCGATAAACGATTTCATCAAAATGACTTGCGACTGGTGGAAGACACTCTCAATGAGAACTTTTACCTGCAACATTTCGTTAGAGAGAATATCAATCTCAGGTTGAATATTTTGGCCGAGAGGAACAGCGTAGGATTAATGAAATAGCTCAAAACGCGAAATTAGGTCATTCATTAGCATTCCATACGTTGAAGGACTATCTGAACGAATCGCGAGAATCCTCGGGCAACGCGACATTACTATTATTATTATTATTATTATTATATCATTAAGCCGTTTCCCTTTCGGGGTAGGCGTGAATTGCTCGGTGGTAAAGT